>JAODFW020905251.1:0-11218 GCA_027575235.2 Palythoa mutuki
ATAACATTTAATTCTCTCTTAAAATGATAATTGATTGTGTTTAAAAGTGTCAAGTCAGCTAGCTGTCATGAATGTATAACGTTTTTACCCCGCCCGCCCCCCTCAAAAGTTTCTGTAAATTTCTTACCCTCTCAAACTTATCACAAAAATCAATATTTCCCTGAAATCACTTTTATTACCTCCATCCTCTTCAAAAAAGGGCTTTTTATCAAAAAATTATCCCCATCCCTTATAAAAACGATCCTCGTTCTCAGGCTTTTTTTACCCCACCCATGGGAACGAAAAACAACAGGCCTACCTACCCTTCCCCCCCTTCCCTCACGAGACGGGTAAAGTCCAGTATGAACTTGGTTGCACAAGGGATTTTCCATATATATTCTAATGTACGCCGGGAGGGTTATTTTTCTTATATGCAAATCAAACGCGGCGAGCGGCATGCAACCACAATTACATATATCAACCAATGCAAGCACGATTCTCATTCAACTATATTGCAATTGATTTGCAAACTTGATAAGAATATACATTGACAATATTGAACAAACAAAAATAGAATATCAAAGAGATTATTAAAATTGATTGTGCAACTCGGGACCGTTAAACTCCTATTCCCGATAGAAATGAAATATGGCAGCCACTTAAATCGCTGAACAAAAGGTCATTAAACACGTGCATTAATATGCTCTGAAACAAACCATTAAACCAGTTAATTTTTTTTTTCATCTATCACCGGTTTAAATTGAAAATTACAAACCACGCACACCTAATGAAATGATTTTGACGTGTGATATGTTATACGGCAACTAAAACGTCGAAGAGGGAGGTTTTTTTTAAATCAATCTTTTAATTCCTTTGGTTATTTTACGTCCATGGCAATCACAGTAATCTATGGTTTTGTAATTGTAAAACAAACGGTTATTCACAGTAATGTTATGATCTTCATTTACCAGCTAATTGAAACTGCGTGTTTGATAAATTTCACTTTCATCCAATATAGGTGGTATTTTCATTAGTTTTTCTTTAACGGGTGGTGTTTCCTATATTAATCTTCGAAAGGAGAGCAAGTTAAGTCTAAAAACAATAACTCTGGCTTTTTAACATACGAAACCCTATGTACATGTCTTGACGTCTGTTTCAGATCAGTAATGCCTATAGGGTTTTTAAGCCGCTGTTACATGTTGAAACTTTTAGCTGAAATTTGAATGCAACAACGGGCGAGACCAGTTTCACAAACTGATGTTACACGGTGAAACCCATGTGAAACTCGCAACTTCGATCTCTGAAACTGTTGCAGAAGTAGAAAGCAGTTCTGCTTTTCGTGAAACCTGTCTCGCAACAAAAATTCGAAAAAGTTTCACGAAACCGACTATGTTACACGGTGCAACACCTGATGAAACTTGTTTCGCATCGTTGTTGCACACAAGTTTCAGCTAAAAGTTTCAACGTGTAACACCGGCTTTAAGCTTTGTAAAATTCGTTTCATCTAACTCTAAACTTCACTTTTCAGCAGTTTTTTCAACTTTGGCATGCATTACCTTGATATCCCATTTCACGGCAACTTTATGAGAAAAAATGTGCAGCCACACAGTCAGTACCGATTACTTGAGTAATAACCGAAACTAAAATTGGCTTCGTTGCCATGCTATAGCATTTTTAATTGTTTTGTACCATTTTGTTAATTGGGATAAAGGCAAGTGTAGCAAAATACCGTAGAGTATACCATTTGTTGTCGAAACCGCACCATCGAAGACCTGAAAATTGTAGACTCGAATGCCCCGTGGCAGGCCGTTTTGATCCATATGAAAGATCGTCGACATCAGAGCTCAAAGATCACGAATAACTACCCGTTGTTCATATTTCTCTGTTTTGAAAACTTACTTTACTCTAATAGCCATGTTGGAAAACCATGTTTTCTTTAAACGCTACAGTGTTTTTAAAACAGGCCATTGTTGATCAATATTGATGAAATATTATCAATACGATACCTCGTTACTACCAGTAGTGGCTCTTCAATTAACCATTGCCACCAAACGTAACCACACAAAGACGACGGTTTTAGTTCCTCGTTCGTTGCGTTTTACGCTCGAAAATCCGAGTAGAAAATTTAATTTATTTCTTTTTAGGCTAAACTAAAACTATGAGAATATAGCTGGGCGATTAACCAACCTTTTCCATAAAAAGTTTTGTACAACTGTCGTTTTTATCAAAGTATCTAAAACCACTACAGCGGATTTGAGAGGCGCTATTGAAGTCGGCAAGATTCTCAGAAAGGTAAGCTCCAAAATTTGTTTTTATCTTCAAATGCACTTTGAAAGAAGTACGTTATTTTAATCGAAGACTGTTAAAACATTGTGGGGTGAAGATTTCTTAAGTTTGAAGATTAGGGACATTCAGTTGTCCCTTTATCAGATTTATGTTTTACGTACAATTACGTTCCGTCGCTTCTTATTCTCTCATCTAATTTGACTTGCATGGGTTCTTTTTTTCATTTTAATTCTCTTTCTGTTCAAGTATTGTTGATGGTTGTATTCTACATTTATAATCATTTCTGCTTGAAAAAAATGGAAACTTTTTAAAAAGAGCTGCTTTAGACTTTTCCACCAATTCTATCACAGATCTTCCTAATGGATGTTATGACTGCGGTGTGTCTGCTACTACTGCTTTTAGCAGCCTCGCACGCCAGAGAACATGATTTGACTGAAGAGGACGAAGAAGGTATTTAGAACCTTGTAAATCATTCCAACGAGCCCTCTCTTAATATTCAATGTTAGTATTTTATTTTTATTATGATTATTGGCAAGAGAGAGCGTGAATATGACCTTAAGTGGTTACAGCGAGAGCGGGTGAATGCATAATCTTATCAAAGGATTTTGATTTTGAGAGATGTTTTTAAAATTTGCTGATATATCTCGCGAACCGCCAACCCACATATTGGAACTTTTCTCTAATCCAGTCTGCTTTCCAGGGTCAAGCCGCATTTGTACGCATTTGTTTTAGTACGCACTGTAAATAACTTTGCAATTGGAAATACCGCTCTAAGAGGGCGGGACTGGCATTTTACATACATTTTTCTTCGATTTTTAAGTTTCTTAGACATTTTCTCCGTTTGATTATAAGATCAAACCAATCTGTATAAAATAAACGTCCATCGCACAGAGATGTTTAAAAGAGCTGACGATTCCAGCTTTAGCCCTTTATCGGAGCAGTTTGGCAGACGCTCGAAACGCCATCTTTTTTACGCATCTCACGGCTATAAACATCGACCTTGGTTTGGTTTTCTTTAACGTACCCGTCGGTGCAGTTCATCAAGTCATTTATGCTTCGAAAGTGGAGAATGAAATTCAAGGCTAACAAAATATTGCGTTACCGTTAGGTGACTGTGCTTTTAGCTTTTAGTGGCGTTTTCATTTCTACAAAGAAGCCACAGGAAAAGAAAAATTGTTTGACTGCTTTGTAACTTTTTCAAACTTCCAAAAATGATAAGAAAAAGTTATGCTAAAGCCTTACTGTAGTCGCCAGCGATAATAGAGAACCATTGTTACAGAAAGAAACCAAGAAATTCACTATAAATCAATTTAGTTTGGGCATAGAATGATTGTCGTAACTAGGCACGACTTTCGTAAAGTTCTTTCAACTAAAATAAGTTGATAAACTTTTGGTGACTCGGTCAACTCCCGCGAAATGATAGCTGATAATTTTTAACAGCCAACTGATCGATAGCATTGACAACTGGGCAGAGACGAAGTCCTCCCAATTGTCACAACCCATTTCAACTTTTTTTTTAGTTTAGCCGATTAAGAAAGTTTTAAAACTGACTGCATGGAAATATAAGTGCAATGAATTATGTTTACAACACTCGCTTAACTCATTTGACTTCTGTTTGTCAACGTTTTGTAACATAATAAAAAGCTCTCTTGGGAAAAACCAAAATTTTCAAGTAGTTATTTAACAATGTTAAACTACAAAGGCGAAGTTCGTGTTGAACTTAGAGCAACTGAGGATTTTAATATTAAGTTAGTTTACTAATAATATAAGTTTAAGATCAGTCTTGTTCCAATGCATTGGTCGAATAAGAATAATATGTGGACGTTAGTGTCTTCAAACAAACTGCCGGACATGTTTTTGCAAGACGCACATAGCGAGACTTAAACCCGTGCACAAACATGAAAGATCACCTGTAAAACTTATTAAACATTCATGGCCAGAGCGTTATGGGATCAAGAGTTATACCGGTTATTAACAAAATATTTAAATTAAAACTACATTTTCCTAGCATTTTCAATCTACTAATTTCTTGTTTTATGAAGTGTGCACAGGAATGAACCCCTGGCTTTGTGAAGCAAGACAAAAAAATTTTCTTTATGTGTCAACGCTTTGTGTATTAGAAATGGCGGAGATCTCAGCCAAATGCCTTGTACAGTAGTCAGTGCTTCCCCGTCCGTGCAAGGATGATGATGATGATGATGATGATGATGATGATGATGATGATGATGATGATGATAGCAATTATAGCAGCATCATTATTATCATTACAATTACAATTATAACTATAATCATCATTATCATTCTTATTATCATTATCATTATCCTCATCATCATTATCATTATCATCAACCTCATCATCATCGTCATCATTATCATCATCATCATCATCATTATCATCATCATCATCATCTCGTCATCGTTATCAGCATTTTTCGTATTCTGACTGATTTTGGATCGGGAACGTGATTCTAAAGCAAAATAGGGAAGGATGGACACTCTGATACATATTTGTAGTTTCCTTCCCCTGAATACTTACATGGTTTTCTTCACTGAGTTCGGTTTCATACGCGTTTCCTCGCACTTGTTGTATTATCATGTGGTTTGATGTATGTTTGTTCTTTTTGAAACTAAAAGAAGCAAATGAACCTAAAGCTTCTGTTGCACCTCTTTATAAAACCTATTCTACGACTCATTGAAATGTTAACTTGAATGATAATGCCATATGAGTTTTGTTTTACGAAACACCCGAACTAGATCTAAAATAACTTGCCTTATATCTTTTCCCAGCCCTAAATCTTTTCGCTATTTTGTGTCATCAGGAAGAAGCCAAGTTTAAAAGTGTCATTTTTCCAAGTCGTGTTGACCCTTTGGTGAAAAAACGTAGATGTATTATTTTAAAACATTTTTTTTCAACGAAAAGAAAGTTCTATAAAAACAATATTCTTGTCAACATTTCTGGAATAAAGACGAATTTAACTAACGCTTCAAGTATTACAGTTAAGACTTACTACTTACGTATGCCCCGCTTCCCGAGTGGGAAATAGGGTCACGACACGGCGACGCCATTTTTGGCGATCTTTTGCGAGTTTACATGACTCGCCCCACGTCAAACCCATTTCTTCGAGCTCTTCTTTAATAGTCCTGTACCAGGTTTGTTTTGGCCGTCTAGATTTACACCTCTAGACAGGGGTCCACTTTAACGCTGTTCTTGTTGTACGTCCCTCCTCCATTCGGAGAACGTGTCCAAACCATTTGAGGCATTTGATGTCGAGCACGATATTATTGCTGCCTTTTCGTTGGTAAAGGTCTTCGTTGGACACTTTCTGAGGCCAAAAGATGCGGCAAATCTTCCGCAGATATCCATTGTGAAATGCACTGATCTTCTTCGTGTCTGCCTTCACAACACGCCAAAACTCGGACCCATAGTGGAGCACAGATTTCACGTTACTGTTGTACAGTCGGAGCTTGGTCTTCAGACTGTACTGCTTGTTATTACAATTATGTGCTCTGTACTTTATTGCCCTTGTTCATGATTACGTCACAGGGTCATCAATGTAAGGCTTGGTGGAGATCGCGGGAGCTTCGATTCTGTTTTGTTTGTTTTTACAATGCAGCAATTCGTTATGTTTATTCAATCTTGTCTAATTTCTTGAATGTTCGTTTGTTTTATCAAACAATCCACTTAACCAATAACTTATCATCCCAGAGCAGCAAATGATGCCATGAAGTCTTGCATTTGTCATTCTTGTTAGGACGTAGTTAATTATTGCTTATGTAAATTAATTTTAAAGTTTTCTTATATATATTCTATGCATATTACTTGTGTTTAAATAATGCAGTGAAAATGGATTAAATTACATTAAAATTAGAAAATAAAAGTTAGTACAGCCGTATGTAATGGCGCCATGGAGGCTTCACCACAGAAGAAACATTAAAAACAGTCGAAAAACATACAACACCAAGATTCACTGCACCTTCCTGCACGTAGCAACTAATTTTTACCGCTGAACCTCATTTTGGTGCGCCAAAACAGTATCGTGATGTAATGTATAAGTTCTATTCAAATGCAATCGCTATTCACATATGAATTCTGTTTTTCTGGCTAGATGAACGTCTGTCAGCAGATGCTCTTTTAAGGAAAATTATACCTTATGGTGAGCTACCCACGATGCCTGAAGGATTTCCAAAGTTGCAAAACCTTACGACAGATCGATTTGATGTGAAGGCCACAGGTCATACTACTGTCTTGACCTCTGAACTGGATAAACCTGTTCGCCTGCTGGGAAACAGCATGAAACTTGAAGATGTTTCCATGAATTTCAAGTACCAAGACACAAGGAGAAAAGAGGGTCGTTGGGAGTTCCACGCTGAAGGTATTCCAAAAAGTGGCTAGAAATGTACCTCGCATATAATTTATATCCTGTATCTTCCACCCTAGTATCTTTGCTCATCCTCTTCCCTTTCTCCCATCTTTCTTCCTTCCTTCCATCCATTCTTCCCTTCTTTCTTTCTTCCTTTTTCGTTTATTCTGTTCTGACTTTCTTCCATCCATCCTTTCTTCCTTTTTTTCTTTTTTTCTTCCTTTCTTTCTTTTTTCCTTTCTTCCTTCCTTCCATTCATCCTTTCTTCCATCCTTCCTTTCTTTCTTCTTTCTTCCTTTTTCCCTTTCTCCTTTTCTTCCTTTTTTATTTTTTCTTTTCTTCCTTTTTTCCTCCTTTATTCCTTGTCCTCTTTATTCCTTTCCTTCTTTATTTCATTTTTTTCAGACTTTCGCTCTAGTTTAGTCATTTGTTTGCTTCACAATTTTTGTTTTTACGTTTTGCAGTTCTTTCCTTTTCTCCCCCTCTTAGAACGCAGAAAAATAACTTGTGAATGGCTCTCTTTAACTGCCACCTTTTAATCTAGTTTTGTTATCCACCGAAAGGGAAATGGAAGCACGGTAATATGAGTGCTAAAGTGAGGATTGAAGAATCAAAAGTTGGAAACCATCATACACTGGTGGCTAGCACAACCAAGTTGAATTTGTTTGATCTGTCTATGGACATTGCCGAGAGAAATAGCGTCAAACACGCCGGAATCAGTCTTGATTTGCTAAAACGGCTCACTGTGCAGAATGTGGAGATGTATTCGGTTTTCAAAGGAAAAGGAGACTATGTGTTCATGTTGTCAGGAGAGCCAAATCTACCAGGCATTCGAGCGTCTGATTGTAAAGTTTTCATCAGGAGAACTCCAAAAAAGAAAGACATTTTCTCAGTATTACTCGAATTTGAAAAGGAACTTCCATCCAGAGTTCTACTACAACTTATCAGTGATGACATGTTTAAAGTTCCATTTATCAACCACTTGATTGCTAAAACACACATTTTCCGTACTTCTCCGACAAATTTTGGATTTGTTGCATCTACGGGAAGCATCGATAAAATTCCACTGAAGTCGTTTGGCGGAGGGATTTTATCGGATGAGCTTGGTTCACACGTATCCAGAGGTCTTACTCTTCTGCTTCCCATTCACTTGGAATCAAAAAGCAGCAAACCAGTGAAAGTTGCCGTGATTATTGCATCACACAAAGTGAAATTTATCACTGCAAAACATGAAAACGTCAGCCTTGCACAAACCCTAAAGGCTCTTTCTCCAACTTCTAAAATAAAGGGTCTTCCAAACGGTTTCCCGGATCAGAAAACTGTTAATATCAATCACTTTAGCTATGATATCAATCAAGAAACGTTCACAGTTTCTGCGCATGTGACTAAACCTTTTCCCATCATCCCCTCGTTGCTCAATTCCAAAACTGCGCATGTCACATTCCGACATCGCGTAGGTGACGCCTTTGACACTTGGTTGTTCGAGGCGAAAAGTCTTGCAAAGTTTGGCGGATCAGATGTCAAGTTAAAGTTATCTACCGACGAGGATTCTGGGATTATGTTTGTTTCTGGACATGCATCGGGACTTTCGGTTCAGAAACTGGCTGCACAGTACGGTTTGTCATTCATCCCAGACGAGGAGAGCCGCGCCATCATTGAAAACAGCAAAATGCAAGATTTCCTTTTCGTTAATCCTCGGATAAGGTCTGCAATATCACATAAACACAGAAACAAGTACATTCATATAACAGGACGAGGAAAATTCCCCCAGGTAGCCATAATGAAAGGTTCTTGCTTGATTGTAATGAAGGATTATTTGATCGATTTTGTCAGGGAAGGGACAATTGGAGAAAATGCTAATAGTCTAAACAAAGACAACATCCAGACAATCAAATAGCTGCGTGGATTGAAGTTTTCAGTCAAAAATTTAAAACAAAATGCCTTTTAAGCATTTATCCTCACAAACCTTGTGTTATCAACTGCTCCTTTCCTAACAAACTCTAGCTAGCTGAATTCTTTTACGAGCCTAAGTGGCCCATTGGAACTGGTATTTATATTTCCAGATTCTGCAGAGTTAAGCTGATGACAGTCATCGACATCCCCTGGACAGGACACTAATCTGTCACAGGTTAGCCCCCAGTCGGAAAGGTCACACTTGGCTGAGCCGGGGTTTTAATCCGAGACCTTGTAGCTGGATGGCAGAGATTTTAACACTATGCCAATCATGTCGCAGGCTAGCTATTAAAACATATATATTTTTCTTGAAGCTTACCTCGCCCCGTAAGGCGGCGTGCTCAGCGCAGTGGTAAGATCTCTGCCTTCTAACCACGAGATCCCAGGTTCAAGCCCCGGCTCAGCCGCGTGTTGAACATTTGTGTGACCTTATTTTCCGCCAAAGTTGACTCAGCTTTCTATCCTCCAGAGGTCGGTAAAATGAGTACCAGCTTCTGATGGTCGCTAACCTGCGACGGATTAGTGTCCCGTCCAGGGGTAGCCATACCACTCTCATCCACTTAATGCTACAGAAACCAGAGATAAGCACCGGCTCCATTGGTGCCACTTAGGCTCGTATAAGGATTTAGCTTTTTTAACACCTCGCCCCGTAGCAATAGGCTACTAACTCCTTAGTAGTCCAGAGGAATACTTGACTATATATAAGATATAAACTAAAACTGCATCCCATGTTGCTTGGATTCGCTTTGTTTGCTGCACAGTTTTGCAGCAATTCTACTTTTAATCCGTTGTCTTCTTCGGACAGCATTTATTCGTAAGGCAGTCCTAAGCTACAATTGTTGACGTGCATTCCAGCATTTTGGTTTTGAGTATCTGTAACTGAATTTCAGATTCCAGAAAGAAAAAAATATTGGATTTTGGAACCATTAGCATACTTTAGGTGATTAGGAGAGAGCATAGATTTACATCATCCCTCTTACAGTGGATCGTCACTCCGACTCCTATTTCCTTCGTACTGTTTTGAAACTTAATAACTCAATTTCTTTGATCTCAAAGGTAAACAAGTATATCGACGCAGAAGCCGTTGTTTACGAGGATAAAGGACAAATGAAAACTGCAGTCGGTTTTACGTTTTCTGACATCTCTGTAGATTACATGGTAAACGCCTTGACTGGATATGACGCAAGCAAGTTGAATTTTCTGTCAAACAGTTTTAACACCTCGCTCGTTTTGTCGACTGAGAGGACATTATCTTTGTTTGACAATCCTACACTAAAACAATTGTCCTTCGAAAAAGGTCTGTCGTTGGTCACCCTTCTTAAATTTCCGTCTAACTGCTCTGGCAACCAGATTTGTAATTCGGCTCAATACCTGTTAGAGTTTGAACGGCTCTATCGTCTACAGGGAGTGGTAAAACCGAGTGGTGCACTTCTTGTCGGTAATGTAATGAAGGATTATATGTTAGGAGATGGCCTTGTTCTAAAAGACAATGTTTTGAAGTTTGATATTGGCAAGAACAGTACCATGTCAGTTAGAAGTCGCATGACATTACCAAAAGAAGACGTTTCGTTTTATGGCACTTTGAAGTTCACAGAGACCGGTGTTGATTTGGATATGAGAAGTAACAATTCGCTTGTACGGTTTTTTGGTGGAGGTATTTTGTCCTTTACCGATTTGCAGGTACACGTGCCTCTGCTAAATTCCATGCCCTTACAGAACTTGAGTATCTTGACAAGAGTCACCCTTGGTGCGGCATATAGTCGTAACAAGCTAGCTACAACTACAGCTATTCAATACGTGCCACGCACACCCCAGCATAGCCACATGGAAGCAAGGTTTTCTAACGTTACAATGCAAGACCTCATCAGAGCTTTCGACATTAAGAACGCTTCTGTTCCAAAGTTAATTTCATCAACTCGATTTACTGATGACTTAGTAGCGCGTTATGCTCCGGGATTCTACGTTACCGACAACTTCACGTTGGAAGGGAATCTAGAAGCTTTTGGGCGAAGTTGGGAGTGCGATATCGAACTTTTTAACAACAATGGTACGACTGAGCTTGATATTGTTTCTAAGAAATTAAAATCCCCAATCATGTTCGAAAAAGGACTTATTACTCTGCAAGACAGTCAACTGGATCCAAAATTAGGACCAAACCTGTTAATCCAGATTGCTCCCAACAAAACTGAATACAAACTTATGGCATTTGCAAGAATGTTGGGGCTTGGCTCCCAGACGAATGTTGAGATCTCCAGTTCGGGAACCGGTTTTCTGATCTTTGGCAGCTTGTTTAACATGCCTCAAAGTGGACTGCTGCTCTCTTCAAATGCCGTCCTTGGATCCTCAACTACGCCCACATTCAAGGTAAGTTCACCCTGATTGTATTTTCTTCTGCGGAAGGTTCTAAAGTACCTTATTATAGGAATTAACGCTCCATGAAATAAACGCGAATCATTAAAATTCGCCTTAATTTAAGTCGCGTTAATTTTGCTGAGCGTTAATTTCCACGATCGTACTTAAGTGCAGCGTTAATTTCCGCACTCTTAATTTCCAGTATTTTAACCCCAATTTCCAAACCTGCTCAAACATTCTTGACACCTAAAAAGCATTAACTACAAGCTAAAGGAAAAGGTATTATT
>JAODFW020906259.1:0-11217 GCA_027575235.2 Palythoa mutuki
CACAGAAGTGGAACTACAATTGCAAAAATGAACAAAGTTGAAACATCAGTTTTAGAAAATATATTCCTGCTAAGTGAGGGTATTCATGTGTCAAGCAAAACATCAAAGCCCCTTCGATTACAAGAAGACCACTCTTTATCTAAGTAGAGTTATAAACGCAGCCCTCGAATAAAGCCGCACCTGAGAGCCAAAATAATAATAAACGCTAATTCGAATATTGAACAAAAGGAAATAATTATTGTGCAATACAATAATAATTACACGTTTACAAGTACAACAAGTCGTAGTTTTAAAACTGCTAAAGCTTGACCGGTACATCCAGACAAAGAACTGTATCATTTTTTCTTCTTTTTTATCATTTTAAATAAATGCCTCCCTCGAATAAACGCATGCAGCAACAAAATCATGAAAAATTTAATAAACGCGGCCCCGTTTATTCGAGGAAATACGGTATTCAGTTTGAGAACCTCAAACTTCAAAAATTCCTGTTTTGCACCAACCATAGCGATGCCTCGCAGAGACACTTTCCCGCATAAGAGTTTTCAAAACTTGACAGACCTGGTTATGGAGGGGGGAGGGGGAAGGGGGATGGTTCGCCGTTAACACTGTGTTGCATAAATTGGCTCAAAAAATATAGCGACAAAGCTTTTGAGCTTCCGTGTTTCTCTCAGTTTTTTCTTTCGATTTAGAATCCAATCCTCCCGCCGCGCGAGCGGAGCGAGCACGAAGCGAAGCGAGGTACTCGTCCCACGCCTTACGTGGTCAACCGCGACCGTGGTCAATCACGGCACTGGATCGCATAAAACAGGTAGACACTCGTTCACACGCTTCAAAAGAACGGTTAATTAGTATTCATTTTGTCAAATGATTAACATATTTTGATTGGAACCATACAACATGCATTTTGTGGTGGTTTCTAAATATTTTCATGGAGTTCCTTTCCTTGTAACTGTCCGACAGTAGAAATTTGGACTTGTAGATGGCGTCGAAAGGAAAAATTTACTTAAATCGACCAAGATTTTCCTTTCAAATCTCGTGATTTGAAGTGTCCTTTTCAGTGTTGTGATCTTCGTGACACTCGGTACTACCTACTTCTTCACACGCTTCAGAAGGACACCGAACGTCGATTTCAAAACTTTGCTGTTCTTTTAGGTGTTTTGATCTTTGTTAACCCCGCTACCGCCTACTTCTTCACACGCTTCAGAAGGACGCCAAAGGTCGATTTGAAAAACTTTAGCCACCGCGCCTCGACAAAATTTAACCCCGCCAGAGTACCAAGGTGAACCAATTTACGAGCAAGTCTAGGGTACCCAAAGAAGATTTTTCTCCAGAAATGGATTCTAAGATTTCCTTTAGTAAAAGTTAACTAAAAATGTTTGAAATACGGGAAAAAATATCGACTCGGCTTTGGGGTTGTATGGCCGGCTGGCTCACTACCCTACCCGGCTGGGGCTTACTATTGACACAGTAGTACCCTGTTCCAACCATGTGATTGCAGTCCCCTCTACAAATCAATACGGGGAGTTACTCGGCCTTCTAGTAGTCACGTTTTGTTTTTGTACAGAGAATAAAGCATTGCCTCGATAATGGAACAGGCCAAGTTCTCCAGAATATGTACCGTATTTCCTCGAATAAACGCCGCCCTCGAATAAACGCCGCATCTGAGAGCCAAAATATTAATAAACGCCACGCTCGACAACAAACTTAAACATCGAGTTTATGACGTTCACTTTTTACCATCGTAGAACGAAGTTGTTTTAATTTAAAACTGTAAGTTTAAAGTTTGAAAGGCACGGACAATTTATCCGAGTTTTTTTGCGTTTACAAGCGTAACAAGTTGTAGTTTTAAAACTATAAAGCTTGATCGGTACAGCCAGACCAAGAACTGTATCATTTTTTCTTATTTTCAGTAAAGTAAAGTTACACGTGGTTGTTTGAAAAAATAAACAGCACTTTAAATAAACGCCGCCCTCGAATAAACGCCCGAGGCACCCAAATCGTTAAAAATGGTGAAAAATTAATACGGTATTGATCGATTGCTTTAATTCAGCGTAGAATGTGTCGTTAGCATAGCTAAACAAGATGACCGGTCAGTAAATCGGTTAACAGTAACGTTGAGCAATTGTGACGCCATTCAAGCACAACTCGATGAAACAAAATTATTCACAAGAGTGTTGTTTATCGTAAGTATAGTTATTCAACAAAGCCGTCAAAAGGGTACTGGGAATTATACAGAAGTCTAATGTTGCTCATAATCCATATCAAAACAAGTGAGTATAGACTAGCAAATTAAAGCGACCTGAAAGATCTAAACACAAATTCGATTTACTTAGCACGGAAAGCATAACAACTTGGTAACCAAGTTACCACATTCGGATTTCGGCTGATACTCCAAGTCGAGGCACATCATTCGTGAAAACACGGTCAAGGATAGTTAACCACATTCAGATCTATTGTGTTTGGACCAATAACATGGCGGAGTCATTCCGGTGTTTAGCTGCAAAAGCCTCCATGCACCATTTTGATTTTGGTTTTGTAAATTTCCCTTTCATTGTTTGTAAACCAATGAGGTAACGAGAAATACTGCAAGGTATTCTCCAAATAATAATTTATGGATTCGAAAGTGAATACAGTATCAGTGTCCCAGGAATCTTTCTCTGGGGGATGCTGGTGCACAAAATCTCTCTGGGGAAGCAGGAGGATGCAGGTCGAAAAAATCTTTCTGGCGGTAGGGGACAGGGATAAAGGTCCACAAAATATCCTACCTCATCACAGAACTTCACTTGTTCTGTTTATAAACCTGCTCTGAGACACATCTGAATCCTCTCTTTGAAAATGAACAAAATTGTGAATTTTTTTTGGCAGTCAAAATATTTTTTTTTTACCTGCAAAGGGCTAACGTTCGCAACGCCAGCTTTCTCAAATTCCTACGGCGATGTTAATTCGTTTATCAACACTACTTCAAGTTTGTATCTACTCGCCGACGCATTGAATAGTTTTTTTAAGAAACTATTTACTTAACGGTTTTTAAGTAATTTTGCGAGTTTTGAAAATTTTCTGGAAATCAACATCCGGAAATTAACGAATACGCGCGAATGCGGCCGTGGGATTGGATGACACGAAGTCCTGTTACCTATTAATCACTTATCATTGCAGTTTCGGAAAAACAAACAAGTGCAATTTGAAAATTAGCTTTTAATTGCAGTTTTTCATTTATGCTTAGTACAATTTCCGAAAAGAATAGATATACGGAAAATAACTTTAAAAATGTTGCTAAAGTTACAAATTCCTTCATTTTGGAAAAAGGTCTCAGTATTAAAGAGTAAGTTATTAAGTTGCTGTAGTGATTGTAATCAAGCAATGTTGTGAATGGTAGATTTCGCTGAAAGGACTACAGCAACTGTCCGATTACAACTTTGCAGATTAATTAGTGCGAAATGCAGCAGTTTATGGACCAATCACATTTGGGGAAATTGTAATCATTATAATTAGAGGAAAATATGAATAAATAATTATCAAATGAAGGTGGCAAGCGACCTTGAACTATGTTGATATAAACTTTCGCCCTCTTCTTATCAAAGCTGCTTTAATAAAACTCATTAAGTAGATAACACTTTTCTAAAAAAAGAAAATCTGCCTTAAAATCAAGTGTTTAAAACCTTTTAAAATATTTTAGAATATAATAAGACCTAATAAAACAAAACAAACAGACAAAGTTATCACAGAAATTATTTCTCAATACTTTGAAACATAGCAACAGTAACTATATAGATAACAATTAAATGAGTTTATTTCAATTTAGAAAAATCTGGACCGGCTCTATACAACAAAAAGAAGTGGTTAAAGCAAACAATATAAAACCTCTAATTTACTCTTAGGGCGGTATTTTCCATTCGCTGTCTAGGGTAAAGGTAATTCTATTTTAATAAGTTAAGCTTATGACATTCAAAATTTCGGTTAAAATTTACAATTTGTTTAGATCTATAGATTGTAATATTTACAAAAACAATTTTAGTAATTATTTAAGTATTTAGAAATTATATTCTTAGTACTTCAACTATATATTCTAGTTTTTTTCGCATGATTTTATCTATAGATTCGAGTTCCTGTTATCTATTGACTTGCATTTTGCAACATTGAGCTCTGTTATCTAACAACTGAATAACAAGCAAAACAGTTTCACATCGTTTTCTATATATTTCAAAAACGAAAAAAAAACGCATCAGTTATTTGATTAAGTAATATAACACAACCTTGCTCGTCATCTCGTCATATGAGCTTCCAAAAGTGCCATAGCTTTTTCCGAGGCCTTTTGCACCAGGGACAACATAACAACTAAAATGTCAGTTTATATGAGATCTTGAAGCCGTATTACCTTTGTTATGTCCTTACATGGAAAATATTGGGCCAGCTGGCCGAAAGATCGAAATCGGATAAATGTAAGGTTAAACAACAGGAAAAATAGCTTCTAACGAAGATGAACTGAACGCGAAAAGATTACATTATGTGGGATTGAAGTATAAAAGGAGCGCAGACTTATGTCTCCACGTTTGCCCCTGGTTGTACCGGTAAGAAGGGACGACTGTTTATATGGACAAAGGTTTCCCTGGTGGAATAGATATCTTGCCTCGGCTAGCCGAGTTGTCTTTTCACTCTTTGTACCAGTCCCGAAACAACCCTTCAAAGTCAGACACAATGTTAACGGTTAGCAGCATTTTATAAACAATTGTACGAAAAGTTGTCTCGGCCCAAGTAGCTAACTTGCCTAGGTGAGTTATCCCTTCGTCCCGGGAGAACGTTTCTCACAGGGCCTTAAGCCGGTGTTACACGTTGAAACTTTTAGCTAAAACTTATGTGCAACAACGGGCGAGACCAGTTTCACAAAGTGATGTTACACGGTGCAACACCTGGTGAAACTTGTTTCGCATCGTTGTTGCACACAAGTTCCAGCTAAAAGTTTTAACGTGTAACAGCGGCCTTAGAGCGCCGGACTAGTGATAGTGAGATTAAGGACTCTATGCCTACCGCTTTTTTCCGAGTGCTTTGTTTTCTCGTGATTTCAAATTTGGTAATATATTTTTGTTATCCTTATCAATTGCAGCTGAACACAAAATTACGACGTTCTAACACGTTCTGAAAAATGCATCACTTCACCAAATTGCTGTTTTGGGTGTCCCTTCTTGCATTGCTCTGTGTATCAAACACTGCTTCGTTAGCAAAAGACGAGAACAAATCTGAGAAACTCGAGGACGGAATGTTGAGGTAACGATAACTTGAAATATGTTTTTGTCTAGGTGTTTAAAAGTGAAAAAATAGTTATCAATTTGTAAACATCCTTTGGAAACTGTTTGTGTATTTCTCATTATATTATATTTTATTGAAGGGCCCTACTGAAAATCGCTTCGCGAGTCAGGCTCCCTTGTTAAAGATTATCATTAACTGAAACTTATTCTTATATTAGAAATAGGGAACAAAGTTACATGTAGATAATATGGTTTTCTATAGGAAGATTATTGATTACAAAACGCCAACTGAACTGTCGCTCCTGACCAGGCGCAAGTGCAGCTTTGGTTTGGGGACGGTTTGGCGATTTTCTATCAAATATTAACCTCAAAATAAATTTGTTAATTTCTCTTAAAATCCCAAAACTCAAATTTCTCTTTAAAACTACCAATCTCCCCCCCCTTAAACTTAACACCTAAATCTAATCCGAAAAATCTGAAAATATTCAAGATGCTTCCTTTGCATTCAGTCTGTAAATGTAATTGAGGATTTTCAAACTTTCAAGGTAGGCACGGTGATATCATCAAAAGTAACGCTAAAAGCCGTCAAAAAGTAACGTTTAACCGTAATGCCTCCTTAAAATGGTTTAGCTTTAGGAAAATCGTTTTTAAATCGGTGAGTAAATACAAACTAGTGGTACACAATTTTAAGAACGAACCACCCGAACTCAACTCCACGGTTTGGCCACAACCTACACGCATGTGCACAACCGGCTTCACCTGTGTAACTGCAATGCAAGTAACTAGAAACAACCGTGGACAGCTGTTTCGTCCTGTTAGGACTCATCGGCACGGTACAGCTTTCATTTATATTTTTAATCCACCTAGTTCCTGAAAAAAGGATCCTCTCTCCGCACGCATTGCCTTAAGTATGTTTTTTAGCATACCACACCAAACTCCCACATGCTTTGCAGTGAAGCTCAGCCGTAAACCAGTTCTCTGAACTCGCCCACATAGCCCTTTGCTTGTGGCAAAAAAGTTGTACCGTGCTGATGAGTCCTAATAGCGCGAAACGGCTATTCGTGATTGCTTCTTGTTACTTACATTGTAGTTAAACGGATGAAGCCAGTTGTACGCATGCGTGTTGGTTCTGTCCAAACCGTGGAATTTCGTTCGGGTGGTTTATTCTTAAAGTTTATATAAACTAGTGGAAATGTGTGCTAAAGCATTTCAAAGGGATGACAAAGGGCAAACGCAGATCTAACGCTCGAAACATCAAGTTTTCCTAATTCTTACGGATATGATAATTTGTGTGTTACACATTACCACGAGTTGGAAATGATATAGACTTTATATCGGTTTCAGACGCCATTTTGGAGGGTAGGCAAAATGGCTAAAACTAAGGGCGTTCGTTTGGAAATCCAATGTCAAATATAAGCGTCTTCAAATTTATTTACAATACTTACTATTGTCGTTGTAAGCGACGTCTCTTACGTCTTTAAATGTTTCTTGGGGCTCATCAATGTCGTCATTATCTGAATTAAATCATATTGCACAGTACTGTCAGTTAACCTTTATATTTTGTTCTTAATCAAAATCTAAACATGTAAACACGTAGTCTGCAAAAGGACCAACGCCATCACCGTGCATGTGTGTAATGCTCATATTGTGTGCGATAAGTAAACAGTTAAAAATATTGGTGTAATGACGGGCGGATTTAAAAATAAACTGAATTACACTCTTTTTTTATAAGAACCTTTTTGATGAGAACATGAGGCTGAAACATGTTAAGAACATGCTGAGGCTGAGAAAAGGTGAAGAACATTTATTCATTATGATAACCTATTGCAAATAATTCATACAGTGTTGTTAAAAAATTTGCTTTTCGGTGGGCTTCTTGTTCGCAGATAACAATTTTACATCACATGTTTTTGTCAGTTACCAAACCGCAGTTCTTTCAGGTATATCTCTTGAGACAAAGTGGCAAGAAAGTCAGTACGTTTTATCTCACAAATGTTCCACATACAGTACATGTAATATTTATATTGTCTAAAATCAGTAAAGATATCTTAAGAACATGTTTAAGAACATTTGAGGCTGATATCCCGAAAATATTTAAAAACGCTCAGTCGAAATATTCGACGCCGTTTCTTATATGAAAAAGAGTGTGAGTGGTAACTTTAGTCTCAATTAATGTTCGAAAAGTCCCAATTCCTCGTCATAGGGGAACAGCTCAGTACAGAAGGCTGAAAACTCTTAAATATTGTAAGACTTTTGAGGAGGTTTAAATTGAATAAAAGTATTTTGGGATAAACTTTAGTCTGAACGAAATTTAATAAAGCTTAAAACTTTATTTTCGAGTGAATATTTAACGAATGAATACCGCCTGCGTGCTAATCCTTAGCTAGTTAGACTTTCCCTCTGATAGGAGCAACGATTTGGCGTTGTCCTCAAACTTTTTTCTTTCTGAATCAAGCTTTTTATTATTCTATCAACTACCAAAATCAAAAGTGGAAGCTCTCTCGCAAGGGTTACTGTTTTACAAACACAAACGTTTTCCTCACGCTAAATGCTAAAAACAATAGCTAACCGAAATGAAGGCGAAATAAACTTCTACTATCAGTACTATCCACTATAGACACTCGTAAAACATTGCAAGCGAGTGCGCTAGAGTTAAACACAATAAAATTTTGAGAGTCGGTTAATTAGTGAAACGGTCTATCTTACTTTTATTGTTAACTTCCAAGTATTTTGTTATTGTTTTTATTATTTTTTGTAACACTTAAATACGTACTTTCACAATTTGGTTGTTTGGCCCCGTAAAGTCTTGTTCCGGCGATCTCTGTTCCATTACTGTTGACACAAAAGCAGTAGTTTTTGGCCTGCCAGCATTGAACTTCTTCAAAGCGTCCATCTGCCTTGCACTTTGGCACGAAAAAATCTCCAGGAACTGATACGAACAACAACTGCATAAATTGACAAGTTGTTAAAGAACATTTTTTCTCACATTCCTCTTTTGTGTTAAACCTGTTGTCATTTCCATTACAACCGCCATAAGTGAACTGTGTGCACTGCCCTGTGTTGTTGTTGAAGTACCAGCGTGGAAGCGCCATCTTACAAGAACCCACGACGGCTGGTAGCTTACAGGTGTCGTTTAAACCCAAAGACCCTGTAAAGGGAACATGAAAACTATTCAAGAACTTTTCAGTTACGTAGGTAGTTCTTGTATTTTTAAACTCTCTAGATTCGCATGCAAAAAGAAGTTCAAGAAACGAAGGACGATAATGAGGTAGCTTCTTAATTTAACAACAAATACTTTCATTCTGAGCCATTAGTTTTTGTCTGCTTAGGGTCACGACTTGGGAATTGAAGAAAATTAACCAACAACTGGGCCGAACGAATATACTGTACATCAAGGACTCGAGATTCGCGCCTTCAGTTTTAAACGAATTAATTTTATGAATACAGAAATCTGCGTGAACAACAACCTATGAACATAAATTTCTGCGTTGCTGTTTGTAATAGCCGCAAGATCAAAATACGTAAAACATTTAATGCTTTGATAAAATTTGGGAAGTATGTTTGCTTTACTCATCATTTTTCTTTTGAATAGCAGCGATCTAGATTGCTAGAATCCCGCAAAAAATTATTTTTGAACGAAAAACGCGGCTTTTAGTGGGAAGTACTGAAAATTCCTAGGTAACTGTGGAAGGCCAAAAGCTCAGTTTACATGCACGATTTTTATTTACATGAACAACTTTATAAGAACAACGAGGCTCAAATTTGCCAATATTTAAGAAAAATTTAACAACAAGCTCAGGCTGAGGCTTGAAAACCAAGAAAGTTTTTCAGTTTTTGTGGCAGAAAGTTAACCAAAACTTAGCGATACAGCATAAAACATAAAAAGATTCACTGTGAAGACTGCATGCTAAACAAACAATGAAGGTAGTTCGCCTCTCAGCCATACAATACATGTGTGGCGCAAGGCGTTTCATTTTCCAATACCTTGTGTTATTTTTCTTTTCTTCTTTAAACACCGCTCCCAGAAATAAGAACAAATTAAGAACAAATTGAGGCTGAAATCGCCAAATATCAAGAACAATGACCCTCGACAAAATTTACTGGTTCTTATAAAAAAAAAGCGTTTAAGTCAAGGCTGAAAATCGATGTCGTTTAATCTCCGCGATATAAAAAGAAAAATCTGATGCGAGAACTAATACCAGTTAATGTGGTTTCTCAAACATTAATTACCGCTCTATTAGAGTGAAGATTAGTGATGTTAAATAAAATTAATGCTAGTACAAACACTTTTAAAAAGCTCAACCTGGTAAATAGAGATAAATACTTTGGGAAACTGAAAAGATGATGTGATTTCGGAAGATATAAAGATTTCTTTCTAAAACAAATGGCAACTATATAAGAAAAAAGTGAAATTACAGATGAATGTGAAAAGGGATAAATTGGGCAAACTTTCCGATTTTGTCTCATCCTGACTTTTAACTGTTATTAGCTTTTAACAAGGCTATGCTTCATTTGATTTCGCAAGAATGATTGACTCATAGGGCATTTACAAAATTAAAAAGTTATTGTCTTTTGTGTCTGGGTCACAACCTATTGTTTTTATCGTTTTGTAATGATTGTTTTAAGATTTTCTTTTTAAAAAATCTGAATTAATTACTCGCGTACTCCAACACTGATTGACTGAACACTTCATCTACAATACTTACAATCTATGTTATTAACTGATAGTAATAAAACGTATAGCATATAAATGTATCATATTAGTATAAAATAAGTTAATAACCAGTCTTACACATAGATAAAGATGTTAAAGATATAGTTTTTAACTTATGGTGATGTTACACGCGAGAATTGCAACGCAATTGCAAGACGACTGATTGCACGAACCATAGCAGCGTTGCGACACAAGTCAAACAAAAAATTGCCTCGCTAGCATTACTTCAAAGGACTTACCTTGCTATCTTAGACTGTGGAATAATGTTTTCAGCCTTATAATCTTTCTCTATTTTAATTTTTTGGTTTAAGATTAGCCATACAGCGAGTTACTGTTTTTGTTCCTCGTAACGCAACCATCGACAAGTAAATAAAGTTGAAGACCTCAAAAATCAAACGAGACTGATTAAGACAAACAGCGCCGTGTTCTCACGTTGTAATTTAAAATAATATCCGTAAAACTTATAAATCATTGATTTTCATGTTTTGTGAAGCGGCATGAAGCTTCATATCGTTGTTTGGTGATTCAGGGGTCACCTGTGTACCTGGCGCGAAATGTCCCCAATCGTTAAACATGATACGACTGTACGTATTGCTCAATGCATAGCCGAAACTAGTTCAGTTTGCAAATAATAAAAAAAAATCAATAAATTACCTGGAACTTTGAGGACAAAAGGAAGAAGATATACTAAACAGAAAAACCAAATCTTCATGATGTAAGTGGTTCCTTGTCTCGTAGCGACAAAAATCTGCAACAAAATAAGACCAGAGCTAAATCCCGGCGCCAAACCAACTTTCGCAAAGTTTCACTCAGTAAATATTTTTTCAAATTTTACATATTAATTTTTATAACATTTGATTGTCCATACTTAATGAGTTATAGTTTGGATAATTTCAAAATTAAGATCATATTTGATCCAACGTTTGCATTTTCTATATTGTTGTTCGGTACTTGTTTAAATTATAAAGATAAAGTTAATTTTTTAGTTATCGATAAAACCATTATAGCTATAAAGCTAGACTTGGCCTGGCTTAAAACCTGCAGATTTACCAAAATTTACAAAAGAAATTTGTTTACTGACTTCGTTCGATTGGTTTGACTAAACTTGTCCCCGCTAACATTTTGGTACGGTATTTTAAAAAGGCTTTCAATCGAAAATTAATATCACGAAATTTGGCCTTGAGCGGACTTGAAAGGCAGGTGACAGAATTGGTCGCCAATGCAATTCAGACACTACGTTTTGCACCAACCATGGGACAC
>JAODFW020908279.1:0-11215 GCA_027575235.2 Palythoa mutuki
AATTATCAACCTCCAACTTCTCCTTACATAACTCAAACAAAACAATAGAACTGGTAATGAGAAGCAAGGAATTGATCGAGTGAAATAAGCTGTGTTAGTTGAAATGCAAAATTCTCCCAAACTGCTTATACAAGAAGCATGGAATTCAGTTGGAAGAATTTAACAACACATTATTTGTCATGCTCGGAGCTCAAATGGTTAAACTGTTTTTTTTTTTTCACTTGTGCACCTGAACAGTAAAAGCATCAGTTAGTAAGTGAAATGTATTCCAATTTCAACTCTAGGTTGTGAGAGAAATTGCTCCAATAAAGGGCTACCAATGCTTGAAATGTCGGCAATGAACATTTACTGTAAAATTCCAATAATAAGCCCTACCGTGTACAGCCCCAGGGTGTTTAGGAACGAAATTTTGAAACAGAAAAGACCTTCCATGTGTATAACTCCCCCCCCCTTCCATCCCTGAAAATAAGCCCCTGGGGGTTATATTTGGAATAATTCTAAAATTCAAACATAACGTTGAACTTAGGGGTATTTGTAATGTTGGTGGTATTGACAGTTGAAAATACATTATTAAAAATAAAAAAGTAAATAAAAAGTAAAAAAGGCAGTAATAAAGACAGGTTGTAAGCAATAAATATTAAAAATACAATTGATGGAACAAAAAATAGCAATTTTAAAAAAATTATGCAAATATTTATCCATGTATAAGCCCCTTTCCCCAAGAAAAATTGGGCAAAAGGCCTTTTGACCAAAAAATTATTTTATGAAATGCATCTTACAAACTAGCTAGTTACTTAGAAATATAAATTTTATCTTTTTATTTAAGACAAAATTTGTATTTTCATGTACTCATGCAATGGCCTCTATATAAAAAGGAGTTACAGTACACTTGCTAGCATGGTAATCCTAGGATCTTCACCCCAGCTAAGATTTTAATTCGACTACAGTTTTGTTTTTCAGGTAATCCAGTTTTAACTTTTCCCCCTTCTACATCTGACACCAGATCATTAAATTGACACCATCTAATAACATGTTGACACCAGCTAATTATACATTGACACCAGCTAATTACATATTGACACCAGCTAATTACACACTGACACCAGCTAATTACACATTGACACCAGCTAATTACATACTGACACCAGCTAATTATACATTGACACCAGCTAATTACACATTGACACCAGCTAATTACACATTGACACCAGCTAATTACACATTGACACCAGCTAATTACACACTGACACCAGCTTAATACATTGCCACCAGCTAATTATACATTGACACCAGCTAATTACACATTGACACCAGCTTATCACACACTGACACCAGCTTAATACATTGACACCAGCTAATTATACATTGACACCAGCTATTTACACATTAGCACCAGCTAACAAATTAACTTTTGGTAATGCAGTCTCTTCAAGTTCAGTGCTTTGTCACACAATACTCTTTCTTTGACAATCAGGAATTAACCATGACACAACCATCTTGTTTCATCATTACTGTTTTTGTCATGTTTTATATATCTTACCATGAAATGAAATGAAATTCTCACAAAAGTTGTCTTGCTGACATATTAAGAAACTAGCTGAGAAAGGCAGAGATGCCAGCCATTTTCTCAAAAGTGTGCCATTTTTACTGTTCTTACTCCTAAATTTTGGGTTTTTTCTTTGAGAATTCATATTACTTATTTTGGCGTATTTTAATCCCTTGAACTTTTTTATCTTCATGCTCATGTGATTGTCACCCATCAGAGTGACAATTTGAATAAAATTTGTTTCAATTGTTTTGAACCGAATTACGATGTTTGATGAAGATATGCAGCGACAATAATCTATTCTATGTAGCGATGACAATTTAAAATAACTGGCGTTTTGTCCAACATGTTTACACAAATCAAAGGTGATATACTGAAAGCAAGTAATTGCGAGAACACAATATTCTGCGACAGCACAGCAGACAAACACACAAACGTAACGCGTGACATGTCATGTGAGATCAAAGTGTGGTTTGCTTTCGCAAGAAAAAACGTAGGATACTAAGAATTAAGTCACAATATGAAAATGAAAAAGGACATTTAATTTTTAAGCTCGTATTTACTTACCAAGTAATAAATGTCCTCCAAACTCGTAAAATCAAAAGGAAAACCTTTGTAATGACAACAATTAACGCGTAAAGCCACGAGCTGAAGGCGTCGTTCTCGGCCATGTTTTGGATGTGAACTGTCAAATCCCAAAAGTGATAAACTTACAATTTCTTGAGACTCAAAGTTTATATTGGGAAACCATACCGTTAGTTCACATCAAAGGACGAAAAACACGAGCAAACTAGCCTCTCACGTGATTTTACCATAACAAAGGTCAATCAAGGTTTCCTGGACTTTGTATTGTGTTCAAATGTGTGTGAACACAGCTACTTTAGCTGCAAAGTCTAAAAAGTATAATCCTTCAATAAAGTCGTTTCTCCGTTTGCAAATACATGTTTCAAATCATTGGTGATTTTAGTTTATCACTTTCTCTCCGATGGAATGGCGTCGGACATTTCGTTATGTAGGGTTGCTTCAAATGTCACTCTGCCTTCAGAAGGGGGTAAAAAGTACATTTAGCGTGGAAAATCTTCTCAGTTACCACAACAATGTCTGCCCTTCATTTTGTGATTTTTTTAACTCTTTTATAATCAGTTTGATGGCACTCCAAGGACATTTCGCAGCTGTTTTTCGTAACATGAGACTGGGCGCAAAGTTTCATGGTACTTGGTGTCGCTTGACATTTAGTGTCCTAATGCCGCTGGTTTAAGTCTTGTAAGCTGTAAGAGGAAATGTAGCATTCTAAATAGCAAATATCCTTGAAGGTAATTTGAAATTCTTCATAATTTAACATCAAGATTTATATAGAAATTGTCACTGTGTGTTTATCTTTAAATTTTGTAACGTTTGTAAATTTATAGTATAAGAAAACAAATGCACAGCACATGTACAGTTGTATGAAAAGTGTTTCTCCCTCGTTATTATATATGTACCGTATAATATGTCATTTGTTCTTAGGTAGAACGTATAGATCATTAACAATTCAAAATTTAACCAGGGCTAGAGGTTGGTGAAACTGGGTAATATTGACAAGTACTGAAAAATGAGAGCGTGACACGGAGATCAAAACAACGATAGTTATCAAGATTTTATTAATATTTAAGTTTCTATAATTTCATGATATCAAATACATAACTCTTTTTCCCAGAGTTTCAAAATAGGAAACTGTGTTTTTGTATTAAACTATTTGAAAATCTCACACCTTACCAAATTTGGCAAATAAATAGTGCCATTAATTTCAACAGAATTTCATTTACATTAAAGATAATTTTAAAATTCAACTTTCGAAGTTTCACGCACAAGATCCTCAAATGGCTTACAACAAAACATTAGGTTTCATATTTTTAGACTGGGGAACCATTAACATAAATATTTCCACAACTGCATGCTATATAATAATTGAAAAAGTTCAAAGCCATTCTTATAAAAAGAACTGTAAAATCAATTCAAACTTGTGGGAAGTGAAAGGGTCTGTGGATTGGTGGATTCAGCCAACTGTTTGGTTCAGAGTAGAGATTTGAACAAAGACTTCAACAGATTTGCTATAGCTAATCTATGAGTAAAGAGACTTTTCTTGCAGGGTACGGGTTTGCTGACCCTGTAATTTACTATGGATTTCAGATTTTGATAAAAATGAAGTCAAAGTGACACGTGGCAGATACAAGGCATGCTTAGGTGGATCTTAAGATACCTGGCATTGCAGATTGAATTTTGATGGATTCAGATTAGATACAAAAGAGCTGTGGATCAGTGAATTTTTGAAAAACATTGCAGAATGACAGATTTCTTAACCCCCTTACATTTAATATGCAATTCATACAGTCATAAAACTTTTTTCATGTTTTTTGTTTCATATACATGTTAAAGTTAGTATTACACTCCACTATCAAAAGCATAAGTCTTGTGTGTTTTCAGCTCTTTTAGTTTTATTTTTAAAACTGTAAAGGTGCAAGGGTTTGCAATGATGCACCTTTGGGCTATTTTTCTTGCAGTTTTGTAGAAAGTTTCATTTTATGCTGCGGTATTGCACTTTTACAACACCGTGTCATGTGACTGTATGTTTCCAAAGTTTGATAAATGTCAATGCAGTATTGTGCTTTTTCTATGTTTTTTGTGCAGTTTTGTGGTTTTTAAATCCCCCTTACATCCCCCTGTAAGCAGTGTATTAGTGATGCAGATATAAATTCATCATTACATTTTTTATTTTTAAAAAAGTCTTGTGATGGAAACCAGGAACTCAGGAGAAGATGAAAATGAATTCAAGCTAAACTGGAATTTAGATCCTCAAACAGAGTTGAGACTTGGAGGATTTGTTCCTGACACTCTTGGGTATGGATATGATACTGGTCAGATACAGAACTTGTCAAGTAATAAACAGTTCTACAGAAAAATACTTCCCTCACACCAAAAAGCTAAACTGCATACTAGATCTAAACTGTCGCCAAAAGGTCATCAGGATTATTTATCAGAGAGAAAATTGAGAGATGGAGCTAATTCGTCCAATATTGACATTGTAGTTGAGCTCATTAACAAAGGAGTAAATGTCTCAGTCCCAGATTCTAAAGGCAGAACAGCTTTGCATTTTGCTGCAACTCAGAATAATGAATTTATAATCAAAGTTTTGCTTGATCACGGAGCAGACCCAAATGCAAAGGACATTAACGGTAATACACCTCTCCACCTTGCTGCCTGCAGTAATCACATCAACATTGTTACTCAGTTGTTAAAAGGTGGCACTGATATGCAAGTAGTTGATCGATCAGGGAGGACTCCACTTGATGTCGCCATCTCACGGTTACGGGTCATGCAAGACAGGGAGAGACTGTTTAGTTACTCAAAATACAGATCTGAGGTTCTTCAAATTATTGACATGCTCAAAGTGTATTCATGCAAGGCTGGGTGGTACAAAGAGAAGGACGAGCTGGATCAGCTGTGCGACCAATTGGGTTCAGCAACAACCCTTGAACAGGTCAGAAAACTTTTGAATGTTCTGTTTAAGTTTGGTCAATAAAACTGTTTATTATTTGTTCACTGTATTGTCGCGTTTAGCGCTTGATAAAACACACAAAACACTACAACTCAAAACGTGGCTGTCAACTCCAGCTGCCAGTTCTCACTGTTCTGTCCACGTGACCACTGACCAATCACATGACATGTATAACTGTACTGTACAGTGAATTAGTTGTTTTGAAACATCCTTTCCCTAACTTTTCCTTTATATATTGTCATTAACTGCTGACAATATTGCACTGTCTTGAGACAAAAGTCAGTTAGTCATCAAGAAAGTTCAGTTGGTTGGGGAGGTTGGCCAGAAGTCCATTTACTGTTACAATATGTATGGCAGGTAAAGGAGCAGGGGAAGTGGAACCATGGTTAGGGGGTAGGGAAGCACTCGCCCCCCATCAATAATTTTGTGATTAGTGCAAGTTTTAATGTCCGTTTTGCTTGCATTTCTTTTTAAAAGGTACTACAGGTTTGAAAATATGTGAAATGGCTCATACATTTTAGTAATTGGTTGCTTTCTCACAAATTATTAGAAACATTGCTTTATTGATATATCCCCCACCCCCCAATAATTTTCAGTTTCTGCCGCCACAAAACTTTGGAGGCAGCAATTTAAAAAGAAGAATTTATTTAACTTTTCAAAAGAGACCACACCACAGTCTTGACTGACTTAGTTTTTTTAAGTCATTTGAGATCCTAAGTTGTTCTACATTAAATATAAGATGCAAAAGAATCTACTGGTTAAATTCTCGGTTAAAGGAGTTTGTTTAAAGTTAATGCATGTTAATTGTTATAATTATGAGGGCTGATGGTGACTAATGTATAATGACTCTAAAGTTCATGGCTTTTCCTCATTTAGCATGGCTCTGCATTGTTTTTCTTCATGGAAGATTTGGGGGTTGACTAGTCCATGTCACAGCCGTTTGTTTCAAAAGTCATCTTGCAACACTTTGGAAACGTTGCGTGATGACATCTAAAACAAAAAGCTGTGAAGGAGAGTAGGGGTTGACAGTTTCTATTCAATATAATTATGTACCAGGAGTTGCACAAAAATTTGACAAAAAATCCCTGGGGGGGACTCCCAACTTTTTGGGGTGGGGATACTCGTCAGAAAATTTTAATGGAACCCCTAAGAGGTACCAATTTGGGCATGGCTTAGGTCGATTTCAAACCCTAAGAGGTACCATCCCAATTGAAATGCCGATACATGATTTTATGTCTCTGTTTTTATGATACTGAGGATGCCCTAAAAGGTACCGCAATGTATGAAAATGTCAACTTTTTGTCTCTCACACCCTAAACGGTACCAAATCCTTGAATTTTTTACTCCTAAGAGGTACGACAAGCATCCCTGCCCCAAAAAGTTGGGAGTCCCCCCCAGGCAAAGAATATGTACATGCAGGATATATGTATGCAGGATTTTGGAAAAATTTTGATACTGGGGTAAATTTACCTGTTACCTATTGCCTACACACCTCATGATGCATAAGGCCTCCACAGAATGTTTCCACCTCTCTCTGTACGTTGGCTGAAGTAGCTCTTGTCTCTTCACATGACCACCAACCTGCTTCTTCCCTCTCTCTCTCTTCACTGTTCTTCATCAGGTCGTTTTAGGTCTTCCTTTCTTCCTTTTCCCTTCAGACGTCCATGTCATTGCAGTGTTGCAGTCATTCCTTCTGTCTTGCCTTAAAATATGGCTGACCATCTTCCATCTGCACCGCTTTACCTCCTTGCTCCAAGGCTTCATGCTTGTTTCCTCTAGTAGCTCTTGAGCCGTGATGTGACCAATTCCACTCTATTTTAAGGATTATGCAAGACACTTGTTATGAAACACATCAATTCGCTTGTCATCTCCCTTATTTATTTTCCACGTTTCACGTCTGAAGTAAGACGGGAACTACCAGGGTCTTAAACAATCTAAGCTTTGTTCTCTTTCTGATGCTCTTGGAGTTCGATATCCTTTTAAGTTTGTCAAATGCACCTCTTGCTTCAATGGAGAACCTGTTTTTCAGATCTTTCATTACATTTACTCCTCCTCCTTTACAAATCGTTGCTCCCAGATAATTGAAAGTTTCAACTTCAAATTGCAAATACTTCGTCAGAATTTTCGCGTCCCTGTAGAAAAGCTAAAGCTGAACAAGCAAATCAATTACATATCAATATTAGAAACCAATAATTTATTAACCAGATTTATCGATTCCTCATCGCTGTTTTCTGGCTTCGAAGTTGTTGAGGAAAGTAAAATTGCGAAAGGTAACCCTGACACTACTGTAACATACCGAGTTGGTTTAGTTTGGTCAGAGAAAGAGGAACAGGATAAATTCAAGTCATTGCTAAATGAAGAGAGCTTTGTATGGATTGGATGGACAAGCGTACAACCATATTATCTAATCTTATCTTTTATTACACAATTCTTAGTTATAAATTAAACTTCAAATATTGAATCAGACTAGAAGTTAATGAATCAACACAAATAATATGGGTTTATTAATGGTGCATACCCTTCAACATGAGCACATGATTTGTAAAACATTTCAGTTCTATGAAAAATGTTTTAGTTAAAGTCTGACTTTTTTTAATCCTTGGCAACTACAGAAATGTTGACAATACCGTATATAAGGGTCAATAACAATTTCTTGTGAAAGTAGGAAACTTGTAATTTAAGATAATCATAAAATTCGATGGTAATAAATGATAATCGATATAATTAAGACATTTCACTGTGTGACTATTGATTAATCATTGATTACCGATAATAATCAATAATCTTATTGATTAATATTGATTCATCGATTAGCTAATCCATCATTGGTCTTTATCGATTAATCACTATGGGACCAGAGGATATGCTCATGTTTTAGGAGCAATAGAAACAAATAATTCAAACCACCAATATATAAAATATAAAATAATGTAAATATAAAATAATTTAAAGTGCCATTTGCACATACAGACTATTTTAAGCAAGCCTTGCTCACCAGTACCATTTTCACATACATTTCCTTAGAAAAAATTTGATTTTATATTCGCTGTCATTTTTTAAAGGTTGAGACTTAAAACTATGCCTTTTAACTAATGTTAACATGCTCTTTCCAATTCTAAACATCATTTTGTTGTAGCTAATTAATTTAAGGTAGGTGTTGTCATGTGACCTCCAACTGCAAAAGGCGTAAAGATATATTACTTTATCTAATATTTGTCATTGATCTTACTTGCTTCTAGGTGGATGAAGTTCATGACTTGTTGACAAATTTTACAGCTATGAGTTTGACAAAAAATAATCCGAACAAGATGAAACCACAATAATCAGTGAATGAGATGCAGTTTACTATTATGAAATTAATAGTTTTTCAAGTAAAATTCTAGTTAATATTATACCTGTAACAGGTTATTTTGTGTAGGTAAATAAAAAAAACTTTGAAATGGTCTCCATAATATTTTAATACCATATTTACCCATGTATAAGTTGAGGTTTTGAGCAGCTGATACAGTATGCAGTAATAATTTATTATTTTAACAATAATTGTCACAGCAGGGGGGGGAGTGTTGCACTGTAGCACCTGAAACAAAAAGTTGGGTAGCAAGTCTCTCCTTCCCCCTGTTTCCCAGTCAAGTTCCATTTGTTTGTATTACACTGTCTCTTAGATAGCTATGTGCAAATATATAGATGTCTCTCATTAAAAATTTAAAGGCCCCTCTTTTTATATTACAATTTCTATGTTATGGTCTATTTGACCTCGAATTTGAAAATTCCTAAACTAGTTTAAATTTTTAAAACTGGTTCAAAAGTTTCAAACCAGTTTTAATTATTTCAAACTGGTGTTCTATCAACAATCTGAAAAAGGGAACAATAAATTATCTCCACTCACCTTCCACTTCTCTGTGTCCCATCTTGAGATTTCACTTCCTATACCAACCCCCCTCCCCTCCCCTTGCCTTAATCCACCTCCAGCCCTAACCGCAGGCCAGTACCCCCATTCCTTCATTACTACTGTTGTTATACTCACTAATTCAGAATTTTTGGATCTCTAGTCTTCTCCATCTTCCCAATGCCACACAAGCAGTCGATGCAAACTCAGCCACATTTATTTGGCATGTTTACTTATTTTTGGTTTAAAATAGTATATTATTTAAAAATTGAACTAGTTTGGAAAATACATCATCATCATCGGTTCTTTTTTATTATCGTGCAGTATGTGGCATCAATGTCCACATATGTGGACTGCCATCAAGTTTCCTTGCTCCCTGCACGCATGGCCTGTCTAATCTTCTCTCTCCACGACACCCTATCCAAGGGGTTGGCAGACTATAGTCCCCATTGTCTGCAGTCCTGTTTCGTTACTTCCCTCCAGGACAATCTCGGTCGTCCAGGATTCAATATTTTATTTTTATTTTTGATTTAATTTTTAATTTGATTGCTTTATTTTTTTAAAATATAAATCTCTTTATAGACTGAAGTAAGTGGATATCATGTGGGCTGAAGATAAAGCATTTTGCTTATTTATTATTTCTTAAGTCTGGGTGATCTGACAAAACTTATTACATCATGATATTATGTTTAGTTAAGCAATATCAACAAATAGAATAAAAACCGGTATCCATAGTGAAGTCAATGTCTTTGCTTTCAAAAAGTGGATGTTTATTTTTCACTATTAAAAATAACTGGCAAGAAGAAAAGAAAGTTATTTTTAAAAATTATTTCATGGCAAAAGAAGCACACTGTTATAGAGTCACTGATTTGGTGTTAAAAAGTTTTTGTCAGTTGGGTGACTGGCTTTGCAGATATTATTTTGTTTAGCCTAAAGAGGAATATGAATTATAGAAATATCTCCATACATTGTTATTATTTTTTGACACTTTCATTCATATTTCAATTAAATTTGGTAAAATTTTATTTTTCAGCAGCAATGTCCACATGCATCATGTCAGACACTGTGCCTTCATCATCAGTGTTGATGAAATGTGACAAAAACTGGAAAGGTATTAATTTGCATTTCTTCGCATTTGACTTTGATGGTACTTGCACGTTGGAAGACACAACAAAGCTTTACTATAAGGCAAGTGAACGGTACAAGTCTGCCAGCCAAGAGGACATGAAAAGTTTAGACAAAAGTTGGAATGAACTGGCCCAGCAATATTGGACTGGTTATAAAGAGACAGTAACGAGAGCTTTAGCCCAACAGCACACAAGTGATAATTTGGAGTATAATGATAAAGGACTTCGTTCCTTTTTCAAAGGTGTACATGAGTTTGAAATTGAAATTACAAAATTTGTTGAAGCAAGTGGGCTCCTAAAAGGAATTACAAGGAAGGCCATTCAAGAAAAAGCAGAATTAGTTAAAATGAGCCCAGCTTGTGTTAATGTGCTACTACAAATAAAAATGCCACTACATTTAATCTCGGTGAATTGGTCAGAAGATCTTATCCAAGCAAAACTGGGACATTTGAAACTTCTTCACATTTTAGCCAATAACTTCCCATTCAAAGATGACTTCTCAACAGGAGAAATAGGAAAATCAATGATTAGTGCATTTGATAAAGAACGTGCTTTCATGGAACTGTGTAAGTGTAATGGAACAGTAAATGGATATTCAGTTTATATTGGTGATTCAATCACAGATCTTTTAGCATTAGTTGCAGCAGACATTGGTATTGTTATGGGCAAGAGTGAAATGATGCGGAAAGTGAGCAAAGCATTTGGCATAACATTTCAGCCGCTCTCTGAAGTACCACAATATCTTAGTATGAATCAATGCCAACAAAACAGTGAGTTGAAGCACTTTAAACAAAAAGGAGTTTTATATGAGGCAAGTTCTTGGAATGAGGTTGGGTTTTCAGTGTTGGGATCTCACTATATACCAAATAAATATGAGTAAAAGAGAGTTTAAAATGGAGTCAACAAAAAGTTGATGTGAAGTTATCAAGAAATTAATATTTTAGCTAGGAATTTACACACCAAAAACGTTTTAGCAAGTCTAGCTCAGGATTTCTGATTGGTCGTCAGGTCGTCAAATTTGACGGCTGACATAATCATCTGACTATTTTACAAATTAGCTTGATGACTAGGAAGTCCAAAGGTTTTGTCATATTACAGATCATTTGAAGCAAATGTTCAGT
>JAODFW020909294.1:7500-11207 GCA_027575235.2 Palythoa mutuki
ATGATTGCAACAAGGAAAATACGGCCGCAATGAAATCAATTCTAAAATCAAATAAGTTCAGTAAGATGGTTTATAAACACCTCATTAAGACACATGTGACCACGCCATATAAATCTGAAACAAAATGGTTCAAGAGTGTGGCCATACAATAGAGGAGAATGAAATGATCGATTGGAATAGCACATATCTACTTCCATTTAGTTGCACCCGGAAAACAAGACTGCAGACCTTTCAGTTTAAATTCTTATACAGACGTATTGCCACAAACTCGTTCCTTTACAAAAAAAGTTACCAGACACAGAAAAGAGCTCTTTTTGTGAGGTAGAGAGAAACCCTTACTCATCTATTCTGGCAATGCGATATTATAAAGGACTACTGGAATAAACTCCAAAATTGGATATCAGAACAAATTCGTGCAAAAAACCCCTTGAGGATTTGGGTATTTTCGTCGGGCCAGCAGGATGTCAATCGCATCTGAATGCAATAGGTATGTATGTAGGTTGTTGCTGTGTTCCACATTTTTACTGCTGACAAAATAACATCGCACCCGGATTTGTTTTGGTAATGTTTTCAGCTTGGGAAAAATACTTGTACCGAACAGTTGGGGTAATGTTGTCATGGTTGCTGGCACATGGTGGCCCTGCTCGCAACTCAGTACTACATTGTACATTTCCATTGCCTATACAGCTGGTGTAAAGCCACCAGTTTTACAATGTTCCTGATCAAGGTTTAAAAACCAAGAATACTCAGGGCAGTCACGCATTTCAAGCAAAGGTCAGTCGTTGTTACTGAAGATCGCAATGACTTCTTAACTGAAGCCTACAAACAGCTTAACAGCAAAGTTGAAAATGGTTGGAGGATGTTTACAACCACACCCACATGCTCCAACCTAAAAATTTGTGTGTAAAGTGAAAGTCGGTAGAAGAAGCTAAGACCACAGATGTGAAACTGCTGAATATCTGTAGATCAAGAAAACAAGACCTGGAAACATCTATTTATAAAGTCAAGGAGAACAACAGCCCATTTCCTAAGCCAAGGGCATTTAATGTGCATTACTATAAGAACTTTTATCAATTATCTAAGTTATTTTCCTTAACTTAAGTTGCAAAAAATTACAATGAAGAATGATCACAATACGTTGTATTTGTCACTAATATATTGAGATTTCTCTTTAGCATAACTTACATTTTTCTCATTTCGTATCACTGTTTCATACTGGGGAGAGTAAACGTACCGGGTTGCAGCAAATACACACAGTAAAGGAGAAACAATAAGTCCCCATACTATCATTGTCATTATTTCTTATGCAAATTATGACTTCTTCTCCACCTACACAAACCATACACTAAAATACAATCAAAAAAACAAATGCTTAGCTTCTTCTTATGATTATGACAATTGAATAAGGAACCTTATAGGTTGCAGCATTTGATGAACTAAATGAAGTTAACCCAGAAGGAAGGTTCCGGCTTAAGCTTGATGCTACAGACTTAAAATAATAAGCCTTGATGGAATTCATGAATGGCATTTTGATTGGATATGTTGATCTTGGTATTTATTGGTTGAAAATATTTAAGACGTATATGATGACAAAGTTAGTCTGATATTAGAAATGTGTATTAATCAATTGGCAAAAGATGTATTATTTTTGGAAAGTGGTTTCAAAGAGGCTCAAAAAGAATATGAGAAACTTGACTATGTAACAACTCCTAAATACGTAAAACTGTTAAATGGAACGTAGTCGAGTTCCTAATACTTCTCCAGCAGTCGCAGAAACTGAAGCAAAACATTCAGGTTCAGCTGCCTGAGCTGCAAAAAAAAAATGCAATATCAAAGAGTGATCAAGTCAGCCATTAGCGATGTGGTCAGTGATTCCAAACTGCAAGTCTTTAAAAAAGAACATATATTACAGTACATATGGGGTTTTACTGTATGTAAAACTATTTTTCCTTTTTTTTTAGTTAGATTAACCCAGGATCTATTGTCATAACTGCATCAGTGTATTCAGTATTTATGATCACTCAATCAGTAGTCTACTTTTCAATATAATGAAAGAAACTTACTTGTTGCTTACGAGATAGATTTACAAATTCTGCTTTGATTTATTAATTGAGTTAAAGTGTCTATGCATCGAATTTTTGGTCCCAATTTTATTCCTGAATCTCAATGTTTGGTCTTTCTGTAGTATTTTGATGTGGAGCATGCTGAATTCCGTGAACAGGAAGATATATAAACCCAGGAAGATAGAAGATAGATAAATAAACCCAGGAAGATAGACCCATTTTTTTTTTTTCGGATCGGTGCTTTCAGTCTGTGATGTCAGGCGAAACAAACTTGAAGAGTGGAAATGAGACTAGTCTTGTTGTCGCTATCAGTGAATGTATCACGTCGGTAGAAATAATTTTCGTAATATTCTAAACTCTAGTATTGTGCAACAGTTCCAAATTGAGTAGCTTGTATTGTAAACTACTATTTACATCCAAAGTAGCCGGTGTAGATAAAAGTTTAAACGTGTCATTCTTACCGTTTTGAGCGAAGTAAATATGTGATGGCGGAGCAAGTCCCAAAATCAAAGCCGCCTGGACATGACGAGCTTTGAGACTGAAAAAAATTTAAAGAATTTCCTCCATAAGGTTTTCCGAGGTGTTAAATTCTGGCTATCGAAAAAGGTGTTTACCAGACTGACACTTGTGCTGACAGTTCAGTTGTGGTCAAGTATGAATTAACTTTGGAAAATTCAATTTTCAAATGGTTGAAAGTTTCAGATTTCGTATAAAGCTTTAAATTGTAGGACGGAGGAGAATCAAAAGTAGACACAAAATCACAAGGAATAATTGTCTTTAGGATATATTTCTGATATTAGTTTAGCTACAAATCTGCGAAAGGTGAGAATCATTTTAACCAGACTTTGTCTGTCTCTTAAAATTTAAAAAGTTATGTTAGGGCCTGTTTACATGGAGAAAGTTAACCCGCCTAGCCGGGTTAACTCACTTTTGACCCCTGTCGAGTTAGCTCATGTTTTCATGCAAATTTGTTAACTGACCGGGTTAAAATGAATCAACCCGTGCGTGGTTGCTTGGCCAAAGTAAAACAGAAAATGGCGGCAAGAAAGTGTATCTTGGCAGCAAATATGATTTTTTTGTCACTGGTTCCCCTATTTGCTGCCCTACAGATGTTAACTACCACCAACTTTAATAAATCCCGAATACGAATGAAGTTACTTGGAAGAAGAATCGTTAACAGAAAAGGCAAAGTTTGGCGCCTTCCAGGTCGAACTGACCAGTGGTGACAGAACTTAATGAATGGAATTTTGCCGGCATTGGAGTGGGAAAAAAATTTGAGGATGGATCAAGAAACTTTCATGTTTGTGGCAGACCAATTACGGCCGTATTTACAACAACGGAGAGGACCACGAGGTCTGGACTGTCTGTCTGTTGAGAAGCAGTTAGCGTTGTCGCTATACTATTTAAAAGATCAAGGTTCCATTCAGATGACTGCCAATGCTTCTGGAATTGCTTATTGCACCGTTTCTGTGACTGTCCGTAAAGTTTGCGATGTTATTTGCAATGTTTTAGGTCCACAGTACATTAAGCTACCAGGCACTGAGAGTGAAATGGCAGAAATGAGTGAAATATTTGATTGAACAACTGAAACTAAACAATTCTGTAAATAGTCGAATTACAAGATTCTGTAGACTAAATTTTTTA
>JAODFW020910295.1:0-11204 GCA_027575235.2 Palythoa mutuki
CCCCCCACCCAGTCGGAATTTCCGATTTCCTCCGTGGTGGGGGTATGGATATTTTCTGGAAATACACATTACAAAATTAATTGAATAAAATTTGCTTTCACAAAATAAGAATTACTATATACAGATACATTTTTTATCTATCCTGAAACGGATAAGAAATATTTATAGCGATGTCTGCACTTAACCATTCAGCAAGCATTTCTGGTTTTTCTTACCTGCTTTCGGTGAATAAGCACTTGACAACTTGGATGTCTCCTAAGCAAATTGCACACAAATGGAACCACAAGCATAATGCCATGAGGTGGAGCTGATAATGCCATCCTCGCAAGCCGTTTTGCAAATGCTGCCACAAGGTAAGCTGGGAGATGGGATGAGGTTAAGAACAAATCAGCCAGGTGGAAGAACCTTTCTTTATACTTGACATGGAAAATGCCTGGCTCAAACAGTGCATAGAGCTTCTTGTAGAAGTCTGGGTAATCCAGATTGTGCTGGTGAATGAGAATGAAAAGTCCATTCAATGCCAAAAGGCTGGTTACGCCACCAGCATCATAAGAGTCAGACAGGAAATCGATTAACAGTTTTGGATCAGTCAAGTGCGGAATCACATCACAGTGCAAATTAACCAAAATTTTCTTGTGTACGTCCGATGGTAATTCACACTGTAAATATCCAAGCCAACACGAACTGAATACCTTCCTATGAGCTTTTAGAGAAAACACCTGACCCGTTTTTCTGCTGTCACCGACAAGTTTTTTCTGCATAACCAAAAAATTATCAAGCTCTTCTTCCTCCTTTGCTATTTTAACTTTGCTTAGCAGTGCGAAGACATTTCCAACAAAATAAGGCCCAAATTTTCCTTCGCATTTCTTTTTCTCGATGTCAATAATCTTAGCTATGTTCTTCAGAGTAAAATACTTGATGTCATCGTACTCCAAATACTCAGCAAATCGGGAAATCAGCTTTTTCATGTCGTGCTTGGCTTCAATCAACATCTCCACTATTTTCATGTACAAATTATTCGGAAAACCGCTCGTTGTCTGCTTCCGTTCCCCTTCAGAAACGACGAACTTCATCAGCGTGCACACAGAAAACTCTCTGACTTCAGTTCTATCGTGATGCATCAAATCCAGGAGTTTCCTTACGCACAAGAGATACTTCTCATGCAGCCACTCAGTGAAAACATACTGAGGATCGTCGTTGCTTTTACTCTGAGATTCACTTCCTTGTTCCACGTGGTTGTCATCCAATTTCTTCACTGAAGCCTTAACGAACAGTTCTCCTCGTTTCGTTAGTGTACTAAAGATTTCGTGCACTGCTCTAATAAAGGCAACCAAGACCTTTTCTTTATCAGAATCGGAAAACTCTAATAAGTCCACTATGAGGTTCGCATTTACTTTACTTTCAAGAACTAAAGTCGTTTTTTCTTTGATCTCTTTTAGCAGTTCCTTTACCTTCGACGCCGCCATTTTGAACACGTGCTCTCGATCTGAAAACCGCTGAGAAACATTTTGCTACAATGATCCTTGTAGGGAGTAGTGTAGGGTGTCAAAGGGTACTTATGGAGAGGGGTGGGGGTATTAGATAAACGGCCGGCCTGCCCTGGAGTAAACAATTGAAGCAAAAAATGGACTATTCGGGTGTTTTTTATTTAAAGTTATGTGTCTTATACTTATAGAATTAGTGGGTTTATTTTGAAGTGATAAAAAAATCGAAATCATTGCGCGTCTGTCGCCTAAATTTTACGGGAAAGTTAATTTACTGGCTTATATTGTCCCGTGTGTCTTAACAACGGCACAAAAAACAGCTACTAATTTAAGGCAATCGGATTGTTTTGGGTGTTCTTAAATCAATTGTGAAGGATTGCAATCCTTCACAATTAATTAAAATTAGTTGTATTTAAAACTGCGTTTATTTCAAAGCTTCGAAATTTGTTACTTATTTGACCATATTTGACTACACGTTTTTTTTATAAGAACCAGTAAATTTTACCGAGGCTCATTGTTCTTTAATTTTTGGCGATTTCAGCCTCAATTTATTCTTAATTTGCTCTTATTTTTTCTGTGAGTGGTTTTTAATAAAGAAAAAACAAAATAAAGGTATTGGAAAATGAAAAACCTTACGCCACACATATATTGTAAAGACGAACTACAATTCAGTAGTCTTTACATTTAATCTTTTTATTTATGCTGTATCCGGCTAATTTTTAGTCAATTTTATACCACAAAAACTTACTTAGTTATTAAGTCTCAGACTGAGCTTGTTCTTAAATTGTTCTTAAATTTGGGCCAATTTGAGCCTCATTGTTCTTATAACTTGTTCTTATAAAGAAAAAGCGTTTATTCTCACTATTACATTTGTTGCAACTAAATTACTTTTTGATGGTTTATCGAATTGTAAGTTATTTGTGGTTGAAGATGGAGTTCTTTTTTTTAAACCAAAGCTCGCAAACCCATACCCAATCCTTTCTTATCAGTCACGGATCAAACTGATTTAAGTAACGAATGTCGCTTATTACATATAGAAACGTAATAAAGAAGTTTGAATGAAGAGAAATTTAAAGTTTCTGTCATTTTCATCGTCCTCTCTGCAGGCCGGTTTGTTTGTTTTTTGTTTTTGTTTTTCTGACATTTTCCAGTTGTTTTTCTGGTCTTGTTTTTTTGTCGAAAAAATGTTAAATCTGACTGATCAATTAAAGTGCTGCCACATTCAATATGCCCGCGATTTTATACGGTCCAATAATTTATAATAGATCTTTATTGTATGGCAGGCTTGCTGAGCGGCAAGACGAAGCGAATCTGGCTGTGTTCTGATTGGTTACACGAGCAGGCAAGATAGGCCCATCTTGTCTGCTCGGGATTGCCCGTTTTGTTCCCGCAAGAAAAAAATTGCGTGGAGCGGAATTACACATTGAGTTTTGGCAATCGAGTCGCAAAAAGGGGAAGAAGTCAGTTAAAACAAAGAGAGCAGACGAAGTTTTTTAAATTTATTTGTCAACAAAAACCGACAAATGCAAAAATTAAAACGCAAACTGGCAAAGTAAAATGAAGAAGTGAAATTCTTTGGCCATATAATAAATCCTTTCATTTCTTGAACAAGCTTGTTCGGTCAAGATGGCTGGATATTGGCCTCGTTCTTTTTTTGCATTTTCATGGACCTCGACTTTCATGTATCGGTCCACTGATAATGCAAAAAAAGAACTTGGCCAATATCCAACCATCTTGACCTCAGGCTTGTTCACTAACCGCATTTATATTTATTATATGGTAGGCTAGCTGAGCGGGCAAGATGAAGCGAATTCCGGCTGTGTTCTGATTGGTTACGTGAGCGGGCAAGATAGGCCCATCTTGCCCGCTCGGGATTGCATGTTTTGAATGGGGAATGCGTGGAGCGGAATTACACATTGAGATTTGGGGCAATGGAGAAGGGAAGAGGTTAGTTAAAACAAAGAAAACATAAACGATTTTCGTAAATGCAAAAAAAGAACGAGACAATATCTAACACCAATATAAAACCAAGTATATGGCAAGCGCAAACAATAATACACAACAAAAAATTCAATGCCCGTTAATTGTCTAGAAAAAGTGTTATTGAAAACAAACAACTTTGTTTTACAGTTTCAAATGGGTGTTTTTCAGTTACTGTTAACTGGGTTTGAAGTTACCGTTAAATGGCTTTGTAGTCACTAACTGGGTTTGTGGACAACATTAACTGGGTTTGTGGTCACCGATAAATAACTTTGTATTCAAAGCCAAACAAAATGGAAATATGAAAAAAAACTTTTAAATTGAGAAGCAATGGAATAATAATCATTTTATTTCAGCAAATATGCAATTGCGGTTTTTTTGAGTTAATGGTTTCAATTTATGATTCATGTCACCGCTGACCTACTGGCATGTTTTTAAATGGTCAGAAATGACGTTTTCAGAAAAATCTCAAATTTGTTTTGTAATATGCATGGTCGGTCAGACAACTAAGGCAAAACTTTTCAATTTGCGGTAGTCAGTTTACAAGCAACAGTCCACAAACACTTATTATAGGGCTGGTACAGAGTTTTGGAAAGTCTATAGGAAAGTTTTTGAAATTGTCGTACACTTTTTCCCGGTTTTGGAAATTTGATTATTTATCTTCAAGGCAATATGTTAGATGGTTTGACCTAAAGCAAGTACCAACTACCAATAGCACTTCGAGAAGAACAAATTAAGTACAGATTATTTGTCTCAGAGGCTGCCGAGAAGAAAGGAAACCTCCCTTGATCTTAGTAAGTCAAATAGTTTCAGTAGATTTGCCAAAGTAAACAGCAAGAACTTGTTGTGCTGTCAAGGGAGATCAAAAGATTGAGAAATAATATAAAGGGACGACATTGGTTACCTTTGATGTTGTTGTTTTGAATATCCTATTAATTAGTTACCTCTCATATCGTTGTTTTCAATATCAAATTGATGTTAGTAATAAAACTCTTCAGAACAAACGAATTGTGCTCGCTATGGTTTGGGTGAGGAAAGGTCTGGAAAGTTTTAAAAACGTTTTGGAATTCCTGATGATCTACCGACAGTATTGGTTGATTTTGGCATAAAATGCTTTTCTTTTGTTCTGCATAATTATCTCTCAACTCAAACCACAAGAGCGCAAAATGAAAAGAAACGAATTTGAAAAAAAAAATCTTAATACAAATTTTAAAACATGTCCTCTCCGAAAGTTTCAAATATTTAGCAGCAAGTTGAACAAGTTGAAGTGAAGTCAACTTCGAATTATTTTATCAAATTAAACACAAAATCGTGGCTGTCGAATTTGCAATAATATTTTCCATTCCTCAGCTTTTACGAAATAAATCCCACTGTGTTTAAACTAACATGACGCACATTCGTTTTTTAGAGCATCAATTAACAAATTATTTATAAGCAAAACATTTCCTGGTTACTAAAACAAAAACAAATTGAAAATGATTTGAAAATAGATAGAACATAAATAGTTTAAAGTTGAAACTAACATGCTCGGTTTTTTTTAATAAGAAAAAACAAAATTAAACAAGGTATTGGAAAATGAAACGCCTTGTGTCACACATGTATTGTACGGCTGAATTTAGAGGCAAAATACCTTCATTGTTTGTTGAACAGTCTTTTCAGTGAATCTTTTTATGTTTTATGCTGTATCGCTAAGTTTTAGTCAATTTTCTGCCACACTAAAACATTCCTAGTTATCAAATCTCAGCTTGAGCTTGTTCTCAAATTGTTCTTAAATTTCGGCAAATTTGAGCCTCGTTCTTATAAATTTGTTCTTATAAAAAAAGCGTGTACATAAATAATTATTGTAAAAAAATTTGTACCGCGCGTTTATATGAAGTGACGTTCTATGACTTTCGCGGTTATGAACATAGTAAAGACATAACGTCAATGCATAGAACCGCGGTAAAAATCTTTCGCAATAGTAGTTGTTCAACATTAGATGGCATAGATCAGTGACCCACTAAAATTGACTAAAAAATGCAATTTCATTACTCAGTTGGTTAGAACACTGCCTGGTATCGCAGAGGTGATGGGTTCGAAGCCCGTTGAAGCTTGAATTTTTTTTCAGGCCTCTTTTTCGCACTTATTGCGTATTACAACGTCATTACGAATACAAGATTAAATAAATAAGAATGTTATGTAGAACTAAGCATAATACGCTTTCCGTGAAAATGGCTTTTAGCATTTACTAAATATATTTTTTGTTTCATCTTCAAATAAGAACATAAAGTTTATAACCGCAAAATTTGTGTTGAGTTGCTTAATATAAAAATATTAACATAAGTCATATTCGCTATTATGATAAATGATAATAAATAAAACTTAGAAATATACTTTGAAAAACTAGTTTAGTGAAAAGAAATCTTTAATTCCTAAAGGATCTGCCAAGAAGAAAACAAGTAACATACTTCAAGAACAACACGATTTTCTTGAATTTACAAAACCTTGTTTCGCGAGTAAAGTCTATCATTTTCAGTTACAAAAAATGTGTTACAAAAATTGGTGGACTGAGTTGATTCTCTTGTATCCCGTAAAAAATTAGCAAACTAAATGATGAAAAATGTACGAAATTGATAACTTCATTGTTAATTTAAAGTTAACCGACTTTTCTCAGCGAATAAGTACAGCTTTTTTATCCTAAAGTGAGTTACAGTGCTGTTTTGATTTACAATACTGAAACATTTATTCGATCACATATTTCCGCAACGCGCGTTCTTGATTAATGTTTAAACACATGAGAGATTCCATCTATGTTTAATGCTATGTAATTAATCTATAATTAAGAATTTCAAAACACGTATTGAAACGGAAGAAAACAAATTTCAATAATTTGCGAAATTATGGGTTGTTAACTGACCATATGTCGAAAGTTCTCTGGCTTTTGCGTCAAGTTTCAAATTAGTGTAATTAAATTTGTTGTTTCTTGTTTGCAGACGAACTTAATGACATGCACGTCAGTGAGCGTAAAGAAGCTGAAATAAATACGGAATGGAATACATTACTGCCTATATAAACTCTTGTCTTGTGGTGTGCTATCCAAACTTGTTCACACTTGCTTCAAACGAGAGGTATAGATATGGAATCAAAGACTCAACAAATACGGGTTCTTTCTGCCGCATTACTGCTTACACTACTGATTCAACAAGGTAAATTAAAAACGAAAATTCATTAGATTGTGATTTTCAGTGTGATTGTGATCTCGTGACTGTGACTGTGATTGTGATTGCAATTGTGATTGTCATCTTGTTATTTCGGACTATGATTGTGACTGTGATTGCAATTGTGATAATTATCTTGTGATTGTTATCTTGTGATTGTGACTGTGATTGTGATTCAGTGTGATTGTGATCTTGTGTCTGTGATTGTGACTGTGATTGCAATTGTGATTGTTATCTTGTGATTGTGACACTGTGATTGTGATGGTGACACTGTGATTGTGATTGTGATTCAGTGTGATTATGATCTTGTGACTGCGATTGAGATTGTGATCTTGCGACTGTGATTGTGATTGCATTTGTGATTGTGATCTTGTGACTGACTGTGACTGTGATTGTGATCCTGTGACTGTGATTGTGATTTCAGTTGTGATTGTGACCTTGTGACTGTGATAATTTGTGACTGTGATTGTGATTGCAATTGTGATTGCTATCTTGTGATTGTGACACTGTGATTGTGATTGCGATTCAGTGTGATTGTGATCTTGCGACTGTGATTGTGATTGCAGTTGTGATTGTGATCTTGTGTCTGTGATTGTGACTGTGACTGTGATTGTGATTTCATCTTGTGGTTGGAATTTATTTTGTTTTATTCCCCAAAGCGTCACACCCAGGTTAGAATATATATAAAAAATATCGAAATTGGTTAGTTGGAACTGCTTTTCAGTACAAACAAAGCTCAGTATTCTGCCATATTTGAAAGCTTTTAAAAAAACATTTTTTTTTAAAGTTTTACTGTACAACAAAGTGTTAATATATACGCACGAATAGTAAAGAAGTGCCGAGTGAATATTTTATGTTTGCAAGTAGAAAGTTCCCCAATGTCAATATTTGGCTCAAAGCAAACAAACTCAGCCTTAATATCACGACTAAGTTAACGATTATTGGGTCACGTCAAAACCTGCTGCCTTACTAGTTCAAAAGGTTGTTCTATTAACGTTCATATCTAGTGAATCGAAATAAAAAAATCAGCTTCACCTTTCATTAAATGTTTTGGGCTATATCTAGATGAAACCCTCTCTTCACAGAGGACTATTTATGAAATATCAAAGACGAAAGACACTGTTGATTTTAATGTTTGTTAGCTGTGTCATGCTATAACGAGGCCTGCCATAAAGACAGACACTTTTATTTAAGGTAGATGCTAAGGGAAATGCCCGCTACTCATGTGGCCTTGTTGCCAAGTAACAGCGACTGCAAGTTGCCAATAGCACAATGTGGGAGTGGACTATTTGTGATATTAATTTTTAAATTTTGCTTTATATCAGGTTGGTGTGCCAGAGAAGAAATAATCCAAGCCTCCAGTGGCGTTATAACATCTCCGAACTACCCACAAAATTACGGTAACAAAGAAGAATGCTCCTGGAGAATAATTGTCCCTGTTGGTCACAGAGTTCAACTGATTTTCACTGATTTTAGAACGGAATATTTCTACGACGAGGTTGATATTTGGAATGGGCCAAATAAAACTTTTCCTTTCATTGGAGGATTCACTGGCCCAATAATTCCACCAAGCCAGATTTCCGACGATAGATGGTTATATATAAAGTTTACTTCTGATTTTAGTATTGTTTATAGAGGATTCTCTGCAAATTTTACTGCCATTCCTGTAGGTACGTATTCTAGGTTCGCTTTTCTTCTCTAAAATTATTTTTTATAAGTTATTATATTCTCAGCTAAATATCTTATTTCTGAATGGATAATTGCGAATGCTTAAATATGTTATAGTGTGCATTTTAGGTCAAAGAGTGCAAACGGAAGTTGCTACGGAAACATCTGCAAGCGCCAAATTTGAAAACAAAATTAAATGACCGACGTTGAACAACTGTTAACTGAAGGAAAATGAGCAAAATCAAAATACTTGGAAAGCTTCGCAGACCTGGTTAAAATTTTGACAAAAATGAGTGGCTTAACAAAAAGACGACGAGAAACTTGAAGAAAAGTATTTGTTCAAAAATCATTAAAGTCTATGCTGCATTGTTGAAAATATGATAAACAAAAATTCATATGAACTTGTTGGTAGTTTTTAGGATTTATGGTCGCTCGTTCTCAAATGACCTTCGGCCCTTCCAATATTGGAAACTTTTAACTTAAGCATCACAGGCGCTCGTGAATCACAGTTGCACTGATTTCATACGATTTCCTATATATAATTTGGGTGTGTTTACATGATACCGGATCAAATTTCAATCCGAAATGAATTCACTCCAATTTCTTTATTCCCCCTCTTGAAGCTCTGCATTTGAGGGCACAGTGTTTACATGACTCCCGAACTAAAGTGAAGTCATTCCGGATCGAGTTCACACAGGGTTTTCGTTCCGGATCGAAACTTTCATTCCAGGGCGAGATCACTCTCGCGAAATCATGTAAACAGAGATCGAACCTCATTTCGGAACAAGACCAGTCTCATCCCCGGAGCCTTCGATTATTTGGTCAGCGGGGCGCTGCCTAGCACATGCACACCTTGAGGTACAAATCCAAGATGGCGGCCAGAAATGTGTGCGCAGACCTGAAACAATGCAGGTTTGCCATTTTCAATTCTACCATGTAAACGTACAATGAAATCCAATCCGATCCAGAGCAAAACTCGATCCAGTGTCATGTAAACACAGCCTTTGTTGTTGCATGTGAAGCCATAAGTAAAAGACCGTCACTGAGATGAGTCAGCTTGACGTCACAGTCATCACTCACGCCTCTCATTTCTACGACGCGGGACCGTAATTTGTTTTGTTAAATTATATTTGAGTGAAAACAAAAAATTTCATTGTCAATATCAAGTCATAATTATTACGAAAATCCAAGTTCAAGTTCATTTCATTTTAGTGATCACCTCTTTACAAATAATACAACAAAGAAAAGTACATTTACACACAGATACTAGATCAGCAGGTTTGATTGATGAAAAGCGTTGTGACCAAAATAAGTTAGAATTTTCGAGTCGGTCATTTCCCCCTGTATTTAAGTTTTATGGTCAGGAGGGGAGACTGTTGAAATAGAAAAGCTACTTTATAGTTTGAAGAAAAAAAATGGATAACAACAACAACAAAATGTTTAATTCACGCTCAATATTACAAAATACAAGATTAAATTTGAGGAAAAAAGGAATAAAAATTGACAAGTGAAGACCACCTGTAAATAACCATAAGCTAAGCTAATCGAGACAGAAGGCCTTTAAACAGAAAATTTGATAATCAGTGCAATATTGAATTTAACGCTTTGCGCTAACTGTGTGTTATGATTTACAGCAGTGAATGGAAACTGGAGTGAGTGGGGAGACTGGAGCGAGTGTACCACGTGTTGTGGAGGAGGAACTCAACAGCGCCAACGCACTTGTACCAATCCCCCTCCATCAAATAATGGCGCGGATTGTCTGGGGCCAAGTTCAGAGACCAGAGAATGCAACACTCAAGCTTGTCAAGGTATTTTGAAACAATCGCATAAAATTCGGTGACTTTCATGGTTATTTTCTGATTGTTAAATGGTCCTCAAGCGCGCAGATTATAATAAGCTTTGATAAAATTAAGTAAACAGTCGATAGCCTGGAAGTTGTTTCTCCTCCAACAAAGCTGGCGTATTAGCTTTTTTGTGACAAACAAAACTTGTTTGTGTAGATGATTTGACGCATAAAATTTGACAAATATTTACGACATGATTCCCCACTCCGCCAATGGACACTGCATGCGATCAAAATAAAACTAACTGTTGACAAATATTTGCTATACCATCCAAACGATAAATATGTTTGTTACATAAAAGCTGTCACATTAATTTGCTCGTGTAGACGAGGTTTCACTGCATTATCATGTTCTTTTAATATGTGAAAATGAATTGTTTAATTTGTTGCAGATCTTTAGATTGAATGGATCAAAATATGTAGTTTAATTCGCACGAATTGAAAGCTAAAAAAGCCTCGTCCACAACTCTGATGGAGACAAAGTGAATGGTAAAAGAAGAAAACTCCCAGTGACGGGCTTCTGCTAAAATTAAGAAAGTAACGCAACACGATAACCTTTTACAAGTTCTAACTACTTCTACTAAAATCGAGATATTAATAAAACTAATAAAATCAATATCGTATTAGCAATAGTAACAGTAATGGTAATGGCAACAACAACAGCAACAGAAACAGTAACATCAATAGTTAAAGTAAGTTAAGTCAAGTCAAAGTCAATTTTTATTTAAACGCGCACAAGAATCATAATTAATACAAATTAATGTTTTAAATAAAAAGAAAAAATCAGGAGATTGTGAAGGAAAGAGATTTTCAATAACACAACAGTAAGAGCAACATCAACTGTAATATTAACAGTAACAGCAACAGTAACTGTAACAACAACAGCAATTGTAACATTAACAGTGACAGAAACTGTAACATTAACAGTAACAGCAACAGTAACAGCATTTTAGCACTATCTGACTTACAATTCTTTCTATATTATATTTGTATCTGCGCATTTGAACATCTATATATGAAAAATGCGCATTA
>JAODFW020911298.1:0-11201 GCA_027575235.2 Palythoa mutuki
AAAACTGAATATTTACAAAATGTGCTGAATATTTACAAACTGTGTGTGGACTTTGGATTTGAGAAAGGTCTTTTAGTTGTCTTTTTTTGTATTTTTTTTCTTCTAGTCGTTTTCTCCATTGTTGTTCTGTCTTTGGGCGGTCTCCGGACAGAACCAGTTCCCGAAGTACTGCTTGTGGTCGGGCCCTCTTGGTTTCTTGCATTTCGAATACTTGCTAGGGCCCTCCCTCGGCTTGTACCACTTTACAGACATCCCCATGGATTTCGCCTGAAGGTCCCTCTTCTTCCGGTAGGATTCGGTGGATTGAGGAACCTTGCGAGGTGAACCGGCTAACGCTGCCGGTGACATGACTGTGGGCACCATCACAATCCCTCCTCCTGGCTGAAGCACTGGTAGAGTAACGGGCAGTGGCTGTAGCTGAGGTCGGATGGTGCGGATTTTCGCTGTGCCGGCAGTGTTAGCCGGTTGTAGAAATACATGGGGATCGGGAACGGATCCTGTTTGTAGACTCGAGGGCTTGGTCTGAGCTGGTTTGTGTGCCTCAGGTCTACTCTCCGCAGCCAGTAAGTCTATGCCTTGTTTAAGGACTTCACACTCCTGCCTCTTCGAGCGCTTGTTGTGCCTTTTAGAAGAGAAAGAAAGAAAATAATTAAGAAAGCGATTCCAATATTTATTTCACTTAATTATTTTACGTTTATCGTTATTTATATGTGTTTATTTATCGATGTAGTTATTTGTTCAGTTTTAGTTTTATTTAGTTATATCAGTTATTAACGTATTCACTTACCTCTCCGTCAGTGTTTTCTGGTTGATCTCCGCCAGCTGGATGTTGGTGTCGCTCATCACCTTCCCTTTCCCCAGGACGGTCTTGCAGATCTTCTTGTAGGCAGCTGCTACCATGGTGAAACGTATGGTCGTGCGACCGTCCTTGACGGGGGACAGGAACAGCTGGCAGAGCTGGACCAGCAGAGCCTACCTGCCTGGCACATCTCACCACTTCCACATGGGGTTTTGCCTGGTTCTCGCTGCTGGTTTGCGAATTATTAATACGCCTCGCCTCTGCCGTATAGGCCAACCTCACCTGTCCTGATTTGGTACGTTGGAACTTGGGATAAAATTTCTGAGAAAGCAAAGAAATGAGTATGAATTTATTGGCTTTTGGAGCGAATGCGTAATTTTTCACCCAATCCGTTGATTTTGGATAGAAATAACTATCGGATTTTTCTCAAATTTTCAGATAAATGGGATATGGCTTGTTTTGATTGGTTTAGAATTGGATATTTATCCAATTCTCACAGAGAAGATCAGCCTGTCCTCTGCGCGCAGGATGACCCTCAATCTTTTCTGTTAGTACGCCTGCGAAGTAGGGTTTTACCCAGAGCAATGGGGATTCCCCTCGTCGGAACGTAAACAAACCCTAAAAACCTTAAAAAACTTGTTTTCCAGCCAAAAAACAGCGAAAAAACGGCGATTTTGAGTTGGCGCTTGTTCGCGAAGGGTTTTCCCTGAGGATTTGGGATTCCCTGGGTCAATAAACCGCGCGCACGAGTAATTATCAGCGAATGCGTGGGACGACGAGATAATCGATTTTCTACCCCAAACTAAGCCTAATTTCATCCTCTAAAACCGATAAGGAGGTGAGAATCGAACTCACACCATCTATTAGACGGTCGTTTGCTCCATATTTGTGGGTTTTTTGAGGATTTATTTACATATGTACATTAAAAAGACTTTATATTTACACTCGATATTTACATTATATACAGTATTTACATTATTTACAAAAGCTGAATATTTACAAGATGTCGAGTCGGATTTGAGGAAGGTCTTGTAGTTAAGTCATTTTTTTTTGTTTTTTATATTTTTTTTCTTCCAGTCTTGTGCGCCATTGTTGTTCTGTCTCCGTGGCGGTCTCCGGACAGAACCAGTTTCTTGCATTTCGAACACTTGCTAGGGCCCTCCCTCGGTTTGTACCGCTTTACGGACATCCCCATGGATTTCGCCTGCAGGTCCCTCTTCTTCTGGTAGGATTCTGTGGACTGAGGAACCTTGCGAGGTGAACCGGCTAATGCTGCCGGTGACTTGACTGTGGGCACCATCACGATCCCTCCTCCTGGCTGCATCACTGGTAGCGTAACGGGCAGTGGCTGTAGTTGGGGTCGGATTTTGCGGATCTTGGCTGTGCCGGCAGTGTTAGCTGGTTGTAGAAATACATGGGGATCGGGAACTGATCCTGTTTGTAGACTCAAGGGCTTGGTCTGAGCTGGTTCGTGTGCCTCGGGTCTACTCTCTGCAGCTGGTAAGTCAATGCCTTGTTTAAGGACTTCACACTCCTGCCTCATCGAGCGCTTGTTGTGCCTTTTAGAAGAGAAAGAAAATGAATGAGAGAGCGATTCCGATATTTATTTCACTTAATTACTTTACGTTAATCGTTATAGTTATTGGTCGTTTATATGTGTGTATTTGTTTAGTTTTAGTTTTATTTAGTTAGTTATATCAGTTATTAACGTATTCACTTACCACTCCGTCAGTGTTTTCTGGTTGATCTCCGCCAGCTGGATGTTGGTGTCGCTCATCACCTTCCCGTTCCCCAGGATGGTCTCGCGGATCTACTTGTAGGCGGCTGCCACCAAGGTGAAGCGTAAGGTCGTGCGACCGTCCTTCTTGATGGGGGACGGGAACAGCTGGCAGAGCTGGACCAGCAGAGCCTCCATGTACCTGTTGTTATCTGGCCAGGATGCTGGTCCACTGTTGGAGCCGATGAAACACCGACGGGTGCTGTCCACCCCGGGCACGGTGGCTGACTTCCACTTTGGCGACTTGAATCGACCCTGCGTCACCCTGTCCCTGTGCCTCGGGGGGGGGGAAACTGATGGGTGTCTTATTGTACTCGGTCAGGTCCCCCCACAGCTTGATGATGTCCACTGTTTGTTGAGCGGACAGGGCGCGAGAGTCTCTGAGAGTCGCCAAATACTCCGCCAGAGCGACAACCTTATCGTACCCCCCGATATTCTCAGCATCTACAGATTCATCCTCGCTGGATGATGGTGGTTCGCTCGAGGATGGCCGTTCACTGGAGGATGGTGGTTCACTTGAGGATGGATGATCGGGGGGGTAAGTAGTCGCCCACGGGGGGGTCGACAGCCGTTCGGGATGGACCAGGCACGTCCAAGGCAGGAGCGGGGCCGGTGTGCGGAGCCGGAGTCGCCACGGTTAAGTCGTCTAAGTCGCCGTTTTGTTCTAGAAGACCTTCCTGTATTATAAAGACATTGATTAAAGATACGAACGCGTTTGTATTTATTGGTGTTGTCATTTCTCACCTCAAATCCTTCGTCGTTGTCTTCGTGTTTGTCCCCCTCCTCTTTCTCCTCGTCACCCTGTGGGAGCTGCTGCAGCAATTCCCCGTCTGGTGGTACAAGTACTCTACACCGATGAGTTCACCTGTAAAATAAGGCGCAGTAAATTAGAGATAAAGAACGATACTAAAAAAAATACAGAAAGTCAACATTTACAGTTAGAGTATTTTTCGAGACAAGATACCGGTGTATTTCCTTGGTGCGGCGTAGCTGGGGGATATGCGGTGCCCAAGACGGAGGCGCTCAGTTTGTTGACAGCAGCAACTAGAGTACTGTCGTAACTGGCACCCCCATCTCGGGACGTCACAGCAGCCTGCTCCCTGTCCCAGTTCCAGCGATGAAGGCCATCCACCAGGAAGGCCTGAAAGTGCACGTCACTGGCGCTGGTCCCTGATAGAAATTGAAATATTATAAGTGTTTTCGTTCAAAATAAAAAAAAACTAATGTTATATTTTTACGATTATTATTATTTTAGTTTACATTTAGTTTAGTTTTTAGGATTTTTAAGCCGTAACTACTTTATTATTATTATTATTATTTTTGGTTATTTTAAAATACGGTTACTCACCAGGAATGAAGGTGACGAGGTGGCAGTGGAATGATTCCAGGGATGTCGACCCTCTGGCACAACGGTACACGGGTAGCATCACCCCCCCTTTGACGAGGGTGCCAGTCTGAGTGTACAACTGCACTCCGTCGGGATCTTGGATGCAGGGAAGGTGACACGTCTGGGCCTCCCAGATATGGTCGACGTCGAGGAGGGGAACGCCAAGGGTGTCTGTACCGTGGGGACCGGCGAACGGGGACAGTAGCTCGTCGATCATTCGGGCGGTGGTTTCAACACCCCGGGTCCTCCTCCGCACATGCGATGAAAGCTCGTTTTTGGACAAGCGCTGAGCAATGTCCACACCGAGTGCCAGTGCACCCCTGGCAGCAGTGATCTCGTTTTGTTTGGCTCTTTTTAATTGCTCCAGGTTGGGGTCGCTCCATTCGAAGATGCAGCGAGAGAGTTGCGCCATAAACATACCATACAGGGGATGCGACTCTGTGGTGCAGCCTATGGCGAGACGACGCATGAAGTGCCACACGTCGAGGCGTATAACCATTTCTGGCCACGCCTGGAACAAGGTGGAAAAGTTCCTCTTCCCACAGCAGTCGTGATCCGTGTACAGCAGTTTAGGGGGTGCCACCCCTGCATCGTGGTAGCGACTGACAATGCCAGCTGTCATGTCCTGCAACCCACTTCCTTCACTGGCGGTGAGTACCGAGGTGAGAACCTGCCCGAACTCGTTGCCAACATTGGTTGCCCACGCCGCGGTCCCCGCACTGCCTCCCGCTAGCTTCTTGACGATCTATGGCACAAATGAATTGTATATTAGAAATAGTTTTCAAATTGAAAAAAAATTGAAAATTCTAAATCCATTAAGATAAAAAACAAAATTACCTTCTTGGTGGAGTCGATCTTCAGGACTCTGCCAAATGTTGAGGTGATGGCGGCTTTGACTTCCGCCAATTGACTCAACACGTCCCGACAGTAGACGTTGAGGAACCATCGGTACTTTGGGACAAGAGGCTGGCTTGGTGGACTGTCAAAAGTCGGTAGGGCCACAAGTCCAGATTTGTTGGCGTCCACAAAAGTTTGACAGTCCATTAGGTACTGAGCACATCGGCTGAGCCAGGCCTCATAATGCTGCTCAGAAAGTTTCTTTTGCAGCTGGGTCGCACTGTTGCCCAAGCCTCGTTGTCATAATATGTGCAGATTAGGGGAAACTGCCTCCTGTGTCCCACGTCCAGCTGATTGAGGATGGGCTCAGACCAGCTGATAACTTTCCTTTTACACTTACTACACTCAAGATATTCGGATACCAAGTTGTAGAAGCTGTCCACGTCAAGCACTTGGCGCACACGACGATATATCCCTGCACTAGTGAGCTCGTTCTGGGCACACTTGTTGTGTGGGCAAACTAATTTGATGCGCCACAGCTTCCTTGGCATCCAAACAAGCAAACGCTGAGCGAAGTACTTGTTAACAGATGGCGGCTGGCCCAAAATGGGTAAAACCAAAGTTGATTGATTTTTCCCAAGTCTAACCGGGGAACGCCTTTGACAGTGTACCTGAAGAGCTGCCTTGAGATCCATTGGTGAACTGCTTTCGACAGAAACTCTTTCCATAAAAATAAAAATAAAAAAATAGCATTTATTTATTTACCTTCTTGGTGGACGACTGACTTTTCAAACTATTCGCCAAGTTGCATTAGGGTCTGGTCGTCCACGTCATCTGGGATGGAGAGAGACTCTGCTGCCTGGGGTTGCATGGTTCTTGCTAGAAAAAAAAAATTTAAATTGATTTGAATTAAAAAAAAATTATTTAGCTAATTTTTTAATATAAATTCTAGTCTTATTTACCTGTCGTAGTTGTTGTTGCAGTGGTAGTGGGGGTCCCGGCCGTGGAAAGCCTAAGAGCAGGCTCGTTCGGGGCAGTACGCAGTCCAGTCAGGCCTTGTAAGGCAACTACGGCAGATATTACTCCGGATTCTGGGGTCCTGTGACTAGCTGCTTAAGCGGAGACGTGGATGTTCTTGTCTCTGCTGCCCGACTACTCCCAGGTGATGTGGGTTTCGAGCGCTTCTTCTCTCTCTCCTTTAAGGCTATTGCTTCTTTGCCCTCAGCGAAGCATTGCAAATACTCCCTGAGGGCAAACTTGCTTTGAGAGAGAGGAGCGCTCGTCCTGGTTTCGCTGGCTATGCTGACTGCAAGGTAAGCAGCGTAGCCGAGGCCGTTCTCCACCATCCAGAGGAATGTCTTGCCAAAGAACTTCCCGAACTGGACTGTGTACTGCCCCAGAACCTGGGTGCGGTCAGCCGGGTTACCCCCCATTTGTCTTAGTTGTTGTCTGGCCACTCGCTCCACCTCTATGTTGGGCTTCGCTTGTTGCTGGCTGCTTGACTTGGCCCTGTTTAATCTACTGGCCTCTGCTGAGTAGGCCAGCTTAACCTGGCCTGATTTGAGCCTTTCAAAAGTGGGATAAAATTTCTGAAAAAGCAAAGATATGAGTATGAATATATTAGCTTTTTTAGCGAATGCGTAATTTTTCACCAAATCTGTTGATTTTGGATAGAAATAATTATCGGATTTTTCTCAAATTTTCAGATAAATTCGACCTAGTGATACTCTTGAAATGTAGTAAAAAAAATCATTTGAAACGATTGAGTACAAGCAATAAACCACCTTTGTTTTGGTTACGTCCCGTGGCGACTCGTGTCAGTCTGTGTCAGTTGGCGACCGAGGTCGAACTTTTGGATTTTTTGACAAAAATCTAAATCCGATCTGGCTCAAACTTTCAGCAAAATTAGAACTACTGGTAAGGTCGATATTTAGCTAAAAAAAGTTTTGAGAAATAAACGATAACATATTCAAAACAGCTTGGCTTGGGTTTCGCCACGAGGTCGTCACGAGTGGGCGTTGTGACGAAGTGGAAATCCGTGGTTTTTTGTATGAAATTCATTTTCGATTTCCACCAAACTTTCAGAATAATTAGAACTCCCGGTTATATTGATATTTTAAAAAAAAAATTTTTGAAATCGGTTGGATAAAAGTGATTTAACTTAGGATTTGTACTCACCGCGTCTGTTGGTGCACTGTCCGCCATTTTGAATTTCCCTCGAGCAAATTGACGTCATTCCACTTTTGGATAAAATTGGATAATTTGAGCCATCTGATTGGATCAAAATTGGATATGCCTTTTTTTCATTGGTTTAGAATTGGATATTTATCCAATTCTCACAGAGAAGATCAGCCTGGTCTCTGCGCAAAGGAGGGTACTCAATCTTCTCTGTTAGTACGCCTGCGTAATAAGGTTTTACCCTGAGCAATGGGGATTCCCCTCGTCGGAACATAAACAAACCCTAAAAACCTTAAAAAACCGTTGTTTTCCAGTCAAAAAACGGTGAAAAAAGGGCGATTTTGAGTTGGCGCGTGTTCTCTAAGGGTTTTCCCTGAGGATTGGGGATTCCCTGTGTCAATAAACCGCGCGCGCGAGTAATTATAAGCGAACGCGCGGGAGGACGAGATAAGCGATTTTCTACCCTAAACTAAGCGTAATTTCATCCTCTAAAAACCGATAAGGAGGTGAGAATCGAACTCACACCATCTATTAGACGGTCGTTTGCTCCATATTTGTGGTTTTTTTGAGGATTTATTTACATATATACATGAAAAAGACTTTATATTTACAATGGATATTTACATTATTTACAGTTGCTTAATATTTACAAATATTTACAAGTTGTTGTTGTTGAAGGATTTGAGAAAGGTCTTAGTCATTTTTTTTTTGTTTTTTATATTTTTTTTCTTCAAGTCGGGTTCGCCATTCTTGTTCGGTCTCCGTGGCGGTCTCCGGACAGAACCAGTTCCCAAAGTACTGCTTGTGGTCGGGCCCTCTTGGTTTCTTGCATTTTGAGCAGTTGCTAGGGCCCGACCTCGGCTTGTAGCGTTTTACTGACATCCCCATGGATTTCGCCTGCAGGTCCCTCTTCTTCCGGTAGGATTCGGTGGACTGAGGAACCTTGCGAGGTGAACCGGCTGACGCTGCCGGTGTCAGGACTGTGGGCACCATCACGATCCCTCCTCCTGGCTGGAGCACTGGTAGTGAAACGGGCTGTAGTTGGGGTCGGATGGTGCGGATCTTGGCTGTGCCGGCAGTGTTAGCCGGTTGTAGAAATACATGGGGATCGGGAACTGCTCCTGTTTGTAGACTCGAGGGCTTGGTCTGCGCTGGTTCGTGTGCCTCGGGTCTACTCTCCGCAGCCGGTAAGTCAAGTCCTTGTTTAAGGACTTCTCGCTCCTGCCTCTTCGAGCGCTTGTTGTGCCTTTTAGAAGAGAAATAAAATGAATGAGAGAGTTAGGGTTAGGGTTTTGGGTTAGGGTTAGGGTTAGAGTTAGGTTTAGGGTTAGGGTTTAGGGTTTAGGGTTAGGGTTTGGGTTAGGGTTTAGGGTTAGGGTTTAGGGTTTAGGGTTAGGGTTTAGGGTTTAGGGTTAGGGTTTGGGTTTGGGTTAGGGTTAGGGTTTGGGTTTGGGTTTGGGTTTGGGTTTGGGTTAGGGTTTGGGTTTGGGTTAGGGTTTGGGTTTGGGTTTGGGTTTGGGTTAGGTTTTAGGTTATTAACGTATTCACTTACCACTCCGTCAGTGTTTTCTGGTTGATCTCCGCCAGCTGGATGTTGGTATCGCTCATCACCTTCCCGTTCCCCAGGACGGTCTCGCGGATCTGTTTGTATGCGGCCGCCACCAAGGTGAATCGTAAGGTTGTGCGACCGTCCTTCTTGACGGGGGACGGGAACAGCTGGCAGAGCTGGACCAGCAGAGCCTCCATGTAGCGGTTGTTATCTGGCCAGGATGCTGGTCCACTGTTGGATCCGATGAAACACCGACGGGTGCTGTCCACCCCGGGCACGGTGGCTGACTTCCCCTTTGGTGACTTGAATCGACCCTGCGTCACCCTGCCCCTGTGCCTCGGGGGGAACCTGATGGGTGTCTTATCGTACTCGGTCAGGTCCCCCCACAGCTTGATGATCTGCGCTGCTTGTTGAGCGGACAGGGCGCGAGAGTCTCTGATAGTCACCAAATACTCCGCCAGAGCGACGACCTTGTCGTACCCCCCGATACTGTCCGCGTCTACTGATGACTCGTCGCTGGACGACGGCGGTTCGCTGGACGATGGTGGTTCTGGTTCGCTGGATGATGGTCTATCGGGGGGCAAGTCATCGCCCTGGGGGGGGTCGACAGCCGCGTGGGATGGACCAGGCTTGTCCAAGGCAGGAGCTGGACCGGCGTGCGGAGCCGGAGTCGCCACGGTCAAGTCGTCGACGCTGTCTCCGTTCTGTTCCAAAAGACCTTCCTGTATTTAAAAGAAATAAAGATATTGATTAAAAATATGAACGCGTTTGTATTTATTGGCGTTGTTGTCATTTCTCACCTCAAATCCTTCGTCGTCGTCGTCTTGGTCTTGGTTCCCCTCCTCCTTGTCCTCGTCACCCTGTGGGAGCTGCTGCAGCACTTCCCCCGTCTGGTGGTACAAGTACTCTACACCGATGAGTTCACCTGTAAAATAAGGCGCGGCGAATTAGAGATGAAGAACGCTACTATAAAAAATCGAAAATTCAACATTTATAGTTCAAGTATTTTTCGAGACAAGATACCGGTGTATTTCCTTGGTGCGGCGTAATCGGGGGATAGCGATTGGCCCAAGACGGAGGCGCTCAGCTTGTTGACAGCAGTAACTAGATTGCTGTCGTAGCTGGCACCCCCATCTCGGGACGTCACGGCAGCCTGCTCCCTGTCCCGGTTCCAGCGATGAAGGCCCTCCAACAGGAAGGCCTGAAAGTGGACGTCACTGGCGCTGGTCCCTGTTTGAAATTAAATATTTATGAGTGTTTTGAAAAAAAACTAATGTTATATTTTTAGGATTATTATTATTTGACTTAAGATTCGGTTTAGTTTTTATGTTTTTTAAGCCCTAACTACTTTATCATTATGATTATTTTTTATCATTTTTGGTTTTAAGAGATCATTACTCACCGGGAATGAAGGTGACGAGGTGACGATGAAATGATTCCAGGGACGTCGACCCTCTGGCACACCGGTATACGGGTAGCGTCACCCCCCCTTTGACGAGGGTGCCCGTCTTGGTGTATAACTGCACCCCGTCGGGATCTTGGATGCAGGGAAGGTGACGCTTCTGGGCGTCCCAGATGTCCCAGATGCGGTCGACGTCGAGGAGGGGAACGCCAAGGGTGTCTTTACCATGGGGACCGGCGAACGTGGCCAGTAGCTCGTCGATCATTCGGGCGGTGGTTGATACACCCCGGGTCCTCCTCCGCACGTGAGACGAAAGCTCGTTTTTGGACAAGCGCTGAGCAATGTCCACACCGAGTGCCAGTGCGCCCCTGGTAGCAGTGAGCTCGTTTTGTTTGGCTCTTTTTAATTGCTCCAGGTCTGGGTCGCTCCATTCGAAGATGCAGCGAGAGAGTTGCGCCATAAACATACCGTACAGCGGATGCGACTCTGTGGTGCAGCCTAAGGCGAGACGACGCATGAAATGCCACACGTCGAGGCGTATAACCAGTTCTGGCCACGCCTGGAACAAGGTGGAGATGTTCCTCTCCCCACAGCAGTCGCGATCCGTGTACAGCAGTTTAGGGGGCGCCACCGCTGCATCGTGGTAGCGACTGACAATGCCAGCTGTCATGTCCGCCAACCCACTCCCCTCGCTGGCGGTGAGTACCGTGATGAGAACCTGCCCGAACTCGTTGCCAACGTTGGTGGCCCACGCCGCGGTCCCCGCACTGCCTCCCGCTAACTTCTTGACAATCTATGGTACCAATAAATTGTCCATTAGAATTTTTTTTCAACTTTAAAAAAATTCAAAAATTCAAAATCGACCATAAAAAACAAAGTTACCTTCTTGGTTGAGTCGATTTTCAGGACCCTGCCAAATGTTGAGGTGATGGCGGCTTTGACCTCCGCCAATCGACTCAACACGTCCCGACAGTAGACGTTGAGCAACCATCTGAACTTTGGTACAAGAGGCTGGCTTGGTGGACTGTCAAAAGTCGGTAGGGCCACAAGTCCAGACTTGTTGGCGTCCACAAAAGTTTGACAGTCCGTTAGGTACTGAGCACATCGGCTGAGCCAGGCCTCATAATGCTGCTCAGAAATTTTCTTTCGCAGCTGAGTCGCACTGTTGCCCAAGCCTCGTTGTCGCAGTAACCTCACAACCCTCAAATCACATGCATAATTATATGTGCAGATTAGGGGAAACTGCCTCCTGTGCCCCACGTCCAACTGATT
>JAODFW020912291.1:0-11199 GCA_027575235.2 Palythoa mutuki
TTTTGGTAGGTTTTCAAAAATTTCGCTACTCGAGGACTATTGCTAATAGTCCCCTAGTAGCGTAGCCAATCAAAACGTAGGATTTGCATTAGTCCCCTAGTTTGGTGATACTAAAATTACTTAGGCCCCTAGTTCCTCTTGGATCCGGCATAGAACATCAACGATTCCTTCCTCCATCTCGTTCTGTCTTGTGCTAGTCTCCCTAAGGTGTTCCATGTGTTGCCCCAGCTCTTCATCTCTGCTTCAATATCACACCTCCAGTTGCTCTTTGGGCATCCTCTTTTTCGCTTACCCCGGGGGACTCCATTTTAGAGCTTGCTTTGTAACACTGTCTGGATGTTACCTTAACGTGTAGCCAACCCATAACCATTTGCATCGCTTAATTTGTGTTTGAATGGCTTCCTGACTTGCATGCTTCTAAAGATCTTCGGTATATACCTATATGTATGACTTATGCTAGTGTACATGTTATCCGAGTTGCATTGTAAATCAGCCCCTGGCTGCAAGGAGGGCGATTAGCAAGGCCGATTATTAATATTATTATTATTACGATACTTATACGGCTTTGGGGTCAATATATAGGTCAGTGGGTATTCGGGAATGCGACTTTTAGGTCGTCTGACATTTTTCAGGAAGAGTTATTAATAAAACGGTGTCTTAAAGGATCTTAGGACCATCAGTAAGATCTTACGTTTGTTGTGCATGCTTTACGAGCAGAAGTTTTACCTGGACTTAAGGCAGCAACACCACAGCAGTGACAGCACTCCCATAACCACGCGCCAGCTGGAGTCTTTGATAAGACTTACTGAGGTATGATAGTAGAATATATGCTCCGCTCACATTAACAAACTATGTAGGCGGAAACATAGCATAGCATGGCGTGACGTGGCATGACGTGACGTGGTATTTCGTGACGTGTAAAACGTGACGTAGCTTGACATGACGCGGCATGACGTGACGTGGCATGACGTGACGTGTATGACGTGACGTGTATGACGTGACGTGGTATGACATAACACAATATGACACAACTTGGCGCGACAAAACAGAGGTTTTAAAAAGATATGAAGTTTTTTGTTGTTTATGTCTCAAAGTAAGTCTTTTAACTCACGTGAACCAGATTGCATCAACCGATGAACCACGAGGTTGCTTTGAAGGCATTTTTTGCTGGGAATAGAGACAAATGACATCTTTCCCAAAATTATAACTGCTCAATTGTATCAGTTCCAGTCATTAGCCGGCAAGAGCAGTGAAAATATGATGAAAACAGTGACGAAATTGGCAAAGAGGTTAATGGGGATCAGGACTCCGATGCTAACAAACCAAACCAGTTTTTGATGCTATTCAGGTTTAAATTTCATTTTACCTGATGCATTTTCTTTTGTCATATTTTTTCTAATTGTTTTTTAGATGTATGTGTTGCGTTATTATTAGAAAAAGATATGTTGCACATTCAAGGAAATGACTAGAGGCTAAAAGAACCGTGAGGTTTTCAAAGCTAGACCTTAGTCAATTTAAGCAGCAGCAGCAAAAATAGGAAAAAGTGGCAGATGCCAGAGCAATGCGAATAATTTATTTTTTTTTAATTTTAGGTATTGAAACAGTTATTAAACAGTTAGAAAGAAAGCGTTCCTTAGGTTGAATACTCAGAAAAAATCTCGGAGTCAGTGACGGGAAACGAACCCGTAATCTTCTGACTACTGGTCAGATGTTGAATTTCCGACAGTGACTCGAGTCCTGAATGCTTTCTTTCTTACTTTATATCCAAATTGCAAACTTCCATGTAATAATTAGCCAATTAGAATCATGCTAATAAAACTTGTTGACACTAAAACCAATGCTACTGATAGTACTACACTATAACTGCTGCTGCTGCCACTACCATGTAAAAAATAATAGTTAGTGGAACCTAATGCTCTTAACTTACTGCGATGTTTTGTAACCTCAGTGAATCTGAAATCAATACAAATTTTACCAAAGGCTCGTGCCCGTTTGGAGTTACGTGAAAAAGCCACCCGCCAGGATGCCGAGGACGTCATACAGATAATGAAGTACAGTATGTTGGACACTTACAGTGACGACTTGGGCTTTCTAGACTTTAACAGGTCTCAGCACGGCTCGGGCATGAGTTCAAGAAATCAGGTATGGGAGAGTCATTGTTTACACGAGTTCAAGGAATGAGATATTGGAGGATCATGTTTACATGTGTGTAATGAATGAGATATTGGAGGATCATGTTTACATGTGTGTAATGAATGAGATATTGGAGGATCATGTTTACATGTGTCTAATGAATGAGATATTGGAGGACCGTGTTTACATCTGTCTAAGGAATGAGATATTGGAGGATCATGTTTACATGAGTTTAAGGAATGAGGTATTGGAGGATCATGTTTACATGTATCTAATGAATGAGATATTGGAGGATCATGTTTACATGTGTTTAAAGAATGAGATATTGGAGGATCATGTTTACATGAGTTTGAGGAATGAGGTATTGGAGGATCATGTTTACATGAGTTTAAGGAATGAGATATTGGAGGATCATGTTTACATGAGTTTAAGGAATGAGGTATTGGAGGACCATGTTTACATGTGTCTAAGGAATGAGATATTGCAGGATCATGTTTACATGAGTTTGAGGAATGAGGTATTGGAGGATCATGTTTACATGACATGAGTTTGAGGAATGAGATATTGGAGGATCATGTTTACATGAGTTTAAGGAATGAAGATACTGGGAGAATATGTTTTAGGAACAGACGTTTAGCACAGTTGGTAAGTGTGCTGCCGTCTGTGCTTGAAGTCGCCAATTCGATTCTCAGTGACTCAAACATCTGTTTCGACTTTCCTCTGATCCGTGTAGCTTTTGCATTAAATACACGTAAAACGGACCACTGACCGAGGGAGGGAGTAAAGGGCGCCGACTTCCTCATGATAACAGTTATATGAACTGGCGGGGCTACCAACGTTAAATACGTTACCTTAACCTTTTACCTTTTATTACATGAGTTTAAGGAATAAGGTATGGAGGATCATGTTTATGTGAGTTTAAGGAATGAGATACTGGACGATTCTAGCACCAATATATTTAAGGTTAGATTTACCTTAGCTGGTCCTAGCAAGACTGCCAACGAATATGTTTTTCTAGCAGCCAGTTTTGTAGTTATAAGAGGGCCTTTGTTTTTCATAGCTTTGGCCAATGCAACAAAAACTTACAGCATTTCCGCTGTTCAGTTGTGACTGCCAAATAGCCAGCTAGGTTGGTAACATTATTTGGTATCATAAATTTTAATTCCAACGTCGCCTTTATGAAGTCAACAGTAGCTCAGATCGCTAGTGTTTGTTTGGCACCTTTTTAACTTCGTCAGAGTATGTCGATCAAAACCGTGTCGGCGATTTTCGTTTGTGAAAGCCCACTAACTTTTATATTTGTTTCTACAAAATTATAAGTGTTTTGATCCAAGAGGCACAAAAATCGATTAATTTTCTTTTCAGATTCTCTGTCACTGTTTTGTTCTTTACGCGTTTCTCTATTACTGTGCCAAATAGACCTAATCCACTGCCCTCAATGTTTTCCTTGGGAAATGAGGTTCTTTTTTTAAGCTGAACATTCTTTCGTGTTTTTCTCATTACCACATCTGGAACAAAAACTCTTATTTCCCAAGAGGACTGTATTGGGAAAACATTGTGGGCAACGGATTAGGTCTATTTCGTGGCAAAATAAGAAAATTCAACGAGCATTGATTTTTTACGACCCTTATTTATATAAAAACCTGGACCGAGAAAACAACATTTGATTGAAGAGCCGACTTTATTGTAAACATCACGGTAAAAAAATTCATTTTGCAATAACTCGTGAGCAAAATTATTGCTACTGGAAAAAAAAATTAAAAGTTCGTTTTCAATTAAACAACATAATTCACTTTTTTGATTTTCAGTCTTTTTGTATATTTCAAACTGTTAAGTAGCCTTAAAATGTGTATATGACCTCAAGAAAGCTTTTGTTATACTGAAATTCTATTTATATTTCCAATTCAAATTTTAAAAAGGAACTAATTTAGAATTTTGCTCTGTGATTTATGGAGTGTAAAAATGCGACCTTGTTTGCATATCAAGCAAAGCTTGTTGTGATAAGTTGCAGTGCAAAGAATTTTGCTCAAAATTGCTACCGAAAAAACACTGCAACTCCATACGTGTTTAGCATTCACTGTTTGCTGGAGTTGACTCGTTTACTTGACGTCACAGGTCACAAGCGCAGTCAAGGGTTGATAATGGCATCAACTGTTCATTTCACTGTTGTTTTTTTCCATACAAACCCAATCATTTTTTGGTTTGTTTACGCCAGAAAATGATTGGGTTTGTATGGTAATACAAAGAGACTAAAATAAACTGGCGGGAAAAGTAGACGATTACTGAAGTGAAGTCACGGCCTGCTCTGGACCCAGACTTAGCAACTCCCGGTCATCTTCGTTGAGCGTGGCCGGCGCGGAAACTTTAAAGCTCGATTTAGGGGCAAAAATGTGCCGGAATCGAAGTTTTGTACGCATTCTAGTGATACCAAAACCGAGGAAAACGCTGTTCGCTACATAGGCACTTTAAGCTCCCTTTTCGGACATTTTGATCAAATTTCGAGACATTTTTGCACATTAGTGCAAAAGTTGCCCCCCTCTCAGCTCCAACTTATCTACCTCATTGGAGTGTAGGTTAAAGAGAGCAGAGTCTCTGCAGAGTCCCGCCCACTCCTGGTAGGAGCTCCGCTTATAATATGACCTTTTCGTCCTGTATACACCAAAAGAGCTCCGTCCGTTTGATTGTGGGATGTGCATTTGTGATATTGTCAGTATAACCAGAACTTCGAAAATTTGACCGTAAGGCAATTGGAATAAAAAATAGCAAATTAAGTAGAATTGTAGTTCAATTTTTGCTTTTGACACAAAATCTTGACAAATTTGAAATATTCAATATTAATTTTTGCATGATATAAAAGCAAACGATTTGAGTCTTCTTGACCATCGCTGTATTTGTTAATTCCAATTAAATATGCACACATCAGACTGATGATTGTAGATATAAAAATGGTTTATTTTCATTTAGATATTATCAAAATTTTTGACCTTATCTTAAAATTTGTTATCATTGAGAATTCAATCTTTCTTTTGTTTTCATTCGTATGTCCTGCATTGTGGTTATTCAGGCCAAGCGCTTTGTGGCAGAGTTGAGTAGAATAGCTGATTGCGAGTACAACTCTCTGTTCACCGTGGAAAGAATGAGGGGAATCGCAAAGGTATGAAAATTGTTACATTAAGGTATACATTTGGTAGCATGTGCATGGTTCCTCTTCCTTTCTCTGGTGTTTTATGTCTCTTTTAGACCAGCTGTTTTGTTTCTGACTAGTTGGTATAGTTGCAGATCATCTAGAAACTTACTATCATTACTTTATGCATTTTAAGTAGCATTTATAGATTAGTAATAAACACAAAAGACACATTTTAAATGAGAAAGTTTATTCTTGTCTCCTCGTTTGTTTTGTTGGACTAACCTATCCTGCACGAACCATTTCGTTTTTAATCATTTTTCGTTCAGCGTCCTTTTTTGTGCAATGTTGTGTTGGCCTTTCTTGTGAGTAACCATGATGTATGCTGTCGTTATTGATTAAACACAAACACTTGTTCTTTATACTGCTTTTCAAACGTCTAAGCTAGTGCTTTCATATTTTACTACAGTTTTTAATATAAAAGTTGATCTTGCCAATAAATCTCAAGCTGTATTTTGTATAAATATGGTGGAGTTCTTTATCCAATATAAAGATGCTCTTTATGGGTATGATTTCTTTTGTCATGAATTGTTTTAAAATGAATTTGATAACTAACAAGTTTTTTTAAAATTGTCTGAAATTTCTTTCTTGTTAGGACTTGCGACTTAAAGTTCGAAACTTTGATGATTTCTTGTACTCGCTCAACAATCAAGGTTTCTTGCTTAAGAAAGGAGCCCGGGTGTATCAGCTGCAGACTGCAAGTTGCTTGTGATCAGCGCTCATCAAACGATAGAGACTGCCATCTGAACAGACACTCCCCCGGCAATTTGTTTAAAATGTAATTGATCTAATAGGGACCCTTACCCGCTTGCCGGGGTGTAGCCAGACGTTGAGACAGTAGGTTTACACATTTGTTTTGATGAGGAAAAGATTGAGTGAAAGGGAACGGATCTCTTAAAGTGCCTTTTACGGTTTTCGTATGGTGAATATTGCGTGGTATTCGTTGTCATTGAAAGAACTCGCTCCGAAGGCCGATGCGATTTCACCGACTCTTTTTCAAAGTTATCCTGCGCACGGATAGAGGGAATGGGGTAGAGATACGCCATCGGATTCACTCATTTCGCAGACATACAGAACTTTGGCTAAGCCCCTGGCCTTTATATAAATGGATCGTGGTCCAAAATTATTGAAAAGAACTCGATAGAAAATCATACATTTTGTCTCACTTAGAATTGAAAAATAATGATTTTCTTCGTCGTTTACAGTGCCTTCCGCCGTTCTTTTGTTACGAGTGATTGTCTGTTATATAAGTAAGGGCCTGTTTACATGGAGCCGTGCCAGCCTGGTAAGCGAGTTGGCCCGCTTACCGAGGTGAATTTTCACAGTGTATATGAGAATAAAAATTATCCCGTCTGATGTGTGGAAATGTTCGCATCCAAATGTGGCAAAACCTTTAGTTTGGATGCATTGTTCGTCAACAGAGCCAAAGTTCGCTTTACAGCAGTTTTAAAAATATTGAAAAGCAAGTTTGTGAATTAAAAATATCTTTGTTCTGTTGACTCTGTACTGGTTTCTGGCCCTGTTATTTTTTTTTCTTTCGTAAACGTATCCAATAGGACACAATAATCATTGTAATAATGATAATAATAATAATAATAATAATAATAATAATAATAATAATAATAATGATAATAATAATAATAATAATAATAATAATGATGACGAAAAAATGAATAAATTATGAAACAAAACAACTATTAGTGATATAAACTTTATGAATTTTTCATTTACTTGTATTTTGAAAGAGTTGAAGGGGAAACATTTTGTAATCTCATCCAGAATATTCCAGCATTTTGCAGCAAGTGAAACGCATGTTAAATTTCCCATAGTTACTTCTAGGTGCTCCAATACAATACTATTGTTTCGAGGCTAGTCTCCTATTATAACTAGAACTATTCATTGATGCCACTTAACAGAAACAACCATTAAATGATTCAAGGAGTAAAGTCTTTCAAATCCTCCCCTGTTCTCGGCCTTCCTCCACGTTCCCGTCATCGCACTATTTCAAACACTCGTTCCGTGCGCATACTAAAACCCTTTACCTCTCTTTCACTCATATCACTCGGCATATAATTAAACCGATGTCACTGTGGGAGATTGAAAACGACAAAGGTTTTAACGAGCTGTTTTGTAGGGTTAAAGGAGGTAATCATCTGGATTCCTTTGTCTCTAGTCCGTATACTTTGGGTGTGTATTGGTTTTAGGTTTATATAAGACCAGATATCAAAATGAGGAATAGAAATCAAGGACTCTTGCAGACTTCATGGCGACTTTCCTGACTTTTAATTGTCACTCTCCATTGAGCGAGGTTGCCGTAAGAACACTTAGCAAACAAAGTTTCCGGCTGTGGACTTGTTGTAGTGTGTTTTCATTCAACCTTTTCCTCTGTTTTTGCAAACCTTAACAACCGGAAGCGCGTGGGTTATTTAATTTGCACCGAGGGCTTTAAAAAGAATCACTTGTAGTTGTACAAAACAACTGGAATATAAAAAAACAAGTACTTATTCCTTTTCAGGCACTTATTATGATAAAGTAAATTTTATTTATTTGAAAATCTTGCCGCACCCTCAAACATTGACGTGGTTGTGTCTAATTTTCTTCCAAATAGGTTGGTCAGAAACGTCATTGAATTGTGTTTGAGTTGATAAACCCTGCAGCTTAAATTAGATTCAACATTCTAAACTAAACATACCTCAAAACCACAGGTATTTCGAATGAAACAACAAGGTCCAATTACCATTTGTAGCAAGCTAGAACCAATTATCGATCTATCAAATGTATCATCAACAAGTAATCCGCGAGACAAGTGGCACCAGACGTATTTAACGCGGTGCCAAGTAGCCGGAGATTCCCAGTGAAAAAATCACTTTTTTGTTGCTGCACGCAGAGAAGAGCGTGCGCGGTACAATCGGGGAGCAGTACAGACAGTACAAAATGTCAGCATTAAGAATGAAATATGGCTCTGCATTTAAACCGGTCAATCCAACGAAAGCTAACTCCGCACATCCATTCTCAATCAAAAGCATACTTAATCTCAAAGATGACAACTGCGCGACACAATCTGAAGCAAAAATCAACGAGTCATCAGGAAACAGTTTGGAAAATAAAGATTTTCTGGAGGCTCCAACTTCCCAAGTTCCCCTTCTATCTAGCCTAGATCTGCCACAAGTTGAGGATTTCTCTGTTGCTCCAGTTTGTCCTCCATGGGTATTTGCCACAAGATATTCCAGGTTTGGTATTCCGGCAGGTATGTAAAATGGTTGTTTTGCCACGCTCCTAACTAAAATAGTTAAAGGTTGTTAAAACCTTATTTATAAATCATTTCTAGAGTCATAATCCTTCGGGAACTGATTGAACACCTTTATAACCCTAAATTATTTTCTTACACATTTCTTACTTAAGATTATAAGGATTATATCCTTCTTAATCTGTCTTCTCCCGCATAGTATACACAGGATCACTGTTGTTTCCAAATATACTCCCATCGAATTGAAATGTTTTATCTCGATTAGTTGTCCAATTTGAGAAGACATTTAAAACCAAAACTTATGTCTATGCCATCCTATACGCGAAATGATTTACCTTTAATTAGTTTAAAGAATGATAAATACAATATTTTTTGGGTGTTTGAGCAGGCATCCCTTTGTTTCACTGGCTTTATTACATATATACGAGCTATCGAAATTCACAATGTCGAAGGCCATCTTGTTGCCTTTCACTAAAGCTGTCAACATGTCGACACTGCCAGTGATCGTAACAGTATGAAACTAGGACATTTTTCATAAAAAAAAGTCTTAAAGTACTCTTTTCTCTTATATATATGAACATAATCTACGTGAGGTTATTGAATTCATTTTAGGTTTAAGTAAAACAACTTCATTATTCTTATGCTAAATAGTTATAAGCTTGCCTTTAGTATATTGTAACCAATTTTTACAATGAACATTTATGACAATCAAGACTTTTGGAATTGTTTTTTGAGTAGCATATGTTGTGAGTTGTGTATTACCTGTCTTATCTTAAATCTTTCTTCTAGACAACTATTTTCTCCTTGAATGATGATGTAAGTTTCTGGAACACGATCCTATATTTTGAAAACATAGTGGATGATTTTAAAAATAGTTTTTCCAGCGTAAAAGTACTATTTTTGTTATGGTTGTCCACAAATTGTAAAATGATTACATTGTTGTTTTTTGTTCAGTTTGGACAAGTGTTAAACTCTTCAAAAAGCCGCCAAAGTGAATTACATTTGAGGCCTTCAAAGATTTGAAAACTGACTGCTTAGGTGTTAATGAAATTAACTAATTGGCTGCCAGGAGACACAAAGCTTCGTTCGGAAATGCATGCCGTTCTTGAGAGCCGCGGAATAATATCACAAGGAACGAGTGAAAAATGTTGCACTAAATTTAAAGAATGCGATGAAAAATACCTTAACACAAAATGTCGTATTGTACAACACAGTGCAAACACAGTGATTACAGAGGCAATAAAATAAGTCAAGTTTGGTTGCACAATTCAAATAACTCCTTTTTTATAAGAACAACTTTATAAGAACAACAGGGCTCAAGTTGGCCAAATTTAAAAACTAAATTTTGATAACAAGGAAAATTTTTCTTTTAGAATTTGACTGAAACTCAAAATTTAAATTAGCAATACAGTATAAAGCACAAATAGATTAACTGTAATGCGAGACATAAAGACGGATCAAGAAACCAAAGGAATCAAAAAAAAGTTCTAATTTAAGTTGGTATTTACTTCATATAAATTTGATAAAAAAGTTTTTCTAAGATTTTCCAGGGCATACAATAATGCACTTCAATTGCACGCTGAAGTTTGAACATAAGTTGCAAGTTCGCTTTTTCTCTTGAAATTTTCGAGTAATGACCTATTTCTATTGGGAATATATACTTGCTGATAGTCGTAACTTTGAAACAGCAATACAATGAGCAGGATTACCTATATTAACTACATATAATTCTAATGAATAATCGTGTTGATAAATCAGTTTGTTGTTGCCAGTGTTGTCGGTAAAAGTCATAAAAAGACAATGGCACTAGAGTCTCGGTTCTCTGCTTTTTATGCTACCTTTAACTTTAGTACTAGTCTTCGTCAATATAAACCCCTCATAAAAATAAGAACTAATTAAGAAAAAACTAATACTCAAGTCGCCATAAGTTACAAACAAAGAACCTCGCCAAAACCCTACTGGTCAGTTATAAAAAAAGCTTGTACAGTTGTAATAAGATAAATGAACTAGTCTCGAGACAGCTTTAAACGAATACATGCCATTGTAAACATTTAAACTTTATGAGGCAGAACACAAGAGAAACCAGATTGTACGTTATTACATATTCTTATTGAATAATTTTGTTTAAAAAGAGAAGTAAATTTGTTATTTTGAGCATCATGTTTACACATTCTACAATAACTTTTTACACGACAAACAGGCATTCATATCTTCGTGTTGAATGTTTAGTACTAAAGTTAAAGGTAGCATAAAAAGCAGAGAACCGACTCTAGTGCCATTGTCTTTTTATGACTTTTACCGAGAACACTGGCAACAACAAACTGATTTATGAACACGATTATTCATTAGAATTATATGTAGTTAATATAGGTAATCCTGCTCATCGTATTGCTGTTTCAAAGTTACGACTATCAGCAGGTATATTACCAATAGAAATAGGTCATTACTCGAAAATTTCAAGAGAAAAAGCGAACTTGCAACTTATGTTCAAACTTCAGTGTTGCAAATGAAGTGCATTATTGTATGCCCTGGAAAATCTTTTAGAAAAACTTTTCTATCAAATTTATATGAAGTAAATACCAACTTAAATTAGATCCTAACGCTTTATTTCTATATATCATCATCATGAAAGACA
>JAODFW020913301.1:0-18573 GCA_027575235.2 Palythoa mutuki
GCCTGGCCTTATGGCACCATTGAGGACGTAACTTCTCCCCGATCTTATACAGTATCAACCGCTCATGGCTTAATTCGGCGAAACAGAGCACAAGTAAGACCAGCAGCCGCACCGCCTCTTAGTGCAAAGACTTACATGTCGAAGCAAGCAGATCATGATTCAGAAGAGCCTAACACAAGTGAGGAGTTTAAACAGACTTTGTCGCAAGAGAGACCACATAAAAGCAACTCTAGTCTGCAGCGTAAAATGCAAAGTATACAACCCAACCCAGGTCCGCTTATCCATTGCTCTGTGGAACCAATCACAGAACCAGCTACTTTGCAACAAGAATCAAGTGAACGTGGAGGACGGACAACTTTCTCGCAAGTTGCATCAACGATACCTACCTCTCAATCACCAGTTAGAACCCGGTCTGGTCGTGCTGTTAGACCTCCAGTGCGTCTGAACTTGTAGCTGGTTAGGACTAGGGACTTGGAAATGTAATTTTAAGACTTACACAAAGAGACAGTGTCCTTTGACACAAAATGATGTTGTTGTGAACATTACAGTTTATATTTCCCCAGTATGTATATTTTTGGGTTTTTTTCGAACAATTGTTAACTGTATTTTTCTCAAAGGAAAGGGGATGTTAATCACCCAGCATGCTTTGCAGGAGGGAGGACCAGTTGAAATAAAATGGCTGTCAATGTTTATTGCCTGTTTGCGTTGTGATGCAACACATCGACCCAAAGGACCTAAGCAAGGCATTAAAGCGTTCGCACTACCCAATACCCACTATAGAAGAAATATTTCCAGAACTATCAGAAGCGAAAGTCTTTAGCGTAGCAGTCGCAAAAGTAGTTTATTGACGACATTTTGGACGCCATTTGGGCGTTATCGCTGGCTTCGCATGCCCTTCGGAATTGCAACTGCACCACAAAAATATCAACGCAGACAACATGAGGTACTAGAAGACCTACCCGGAGTACATGTTATAGCAGGCGACATCCTAATAACTGGGCAAGGGGAATCAGAAGAAGAAGCCATGGCAGATCACGATCGCAATTAGGTAAATTTAAAAATGAATGCAAAGAAACTGAAACTGAAACTGACAGAAGTTCCATACATAGGACACATACTTACACCTCAAGGCCTTAAACCAGACCCAGAAAAAGTCAAAGCACTTTAACATTTCCTTGGTTTTGTAAACTTTTTGGCAAAATTTGTTCCACATCTATCAGACGAATGCAAGCCCCTGCGTCGACTCACAGACAAAGACGCAGCGTGGATATGGGAAATGCACCACCAGCAACCCTTTGATCGTATCAAGAAATTAGTTGCGGCCCATCCCGTTTTGCGCTATTATGATGTGAAGCAACCAGTAACCATCCAGTGCACGAAAGCAGCGAAACAGGCCTTGGGGCTGCATTACTTCAAGAAGGGCGACCTGTGGCCTATACCTCGCGAACTCTTACAACGACCGAAAGGCGCTGTGCACAAATTGAGAAGGAATGTCTGGCAATACTCTTACCATACATACCGACTACAAACCACTTTAAACAATATTCACAAACTGTTTCAGCTTTTATCTCCAGAATATTAATTGGCTCCGAGCAGCTCTTCTGGTTGGATTTCTTGGTTGAAAATGAAACTTTAATCAAACCCCGTGTAAAATTCCCGCTTATTTTGATTCCCCCTTTCCTCCCGCGCGCTAATTAATTTTTTAATTTGGAATTAATTTGAGTGACCCCCCTGGACTGGGTAGTCCAAAGGCTGGTTAACTTTAACCTTGGATTGACTGAGCCAAAATTCAAGCAGCAATTTCTCCTTTAATTATAAATTACTGTTCAGATTTTTTAAGTAAAAAAATGTGTTGATTCCGCCAAAATTACAGCTCAAAACAGTCTTTACAAAGTTGGCCCTGGGTTAGCCATGAAACTGACTAGTTTTTGAACAACTCGGCCATGATTTGAGCTAAGCCGGCGGTGTATTCAAAAGCCGCTCTCAAGAGTATGAATGAACCGATTATCAGGTAAACGAGAAAAATATATATCCTTTTGCCATCAACAACTAGCTACTGGTGAATATAACTGTGCATCGTTAAAGAAAGAAATTCTGACAGAGATATTTTTTAATTTTCACTCAAACATAATTTATAAATACATTTGATTTGCAATAAAACAAATGACTCAAAAACAACGTATAGATATATTATTGTCGACAAGTCAGCCAAGAGGAAGCTGATGCGTGTACATGTATCTTGCACGTTGGCAGTCGATTGTAAGGCCAGCACCAGCGCCAGCAATGACACCTCCTAAAGGGAGGGGCCCCGCCACACTGGAATGCAGTTGAGGAGAAGGGGCCTAAACTGGCCGGTATGGTTCCTCCTGATGATGTCGCTGGTGCTGGATCCAACAGAGGAGTTGCTGGCTGCGATGCATCTTAAAATCTGGGTGTTTCTCTTCTCTTAGCTCTTCCTGCATGACTTTTCTAAAATGTCTTGTTTATTTTGTAGTAATTTTTTTTTATCGGGAGCAACATTTTCTGTCCGTATAAGCTGGAGTGCGTAACAGCGAAGTAATCGCAAGGCGAGAGTTGATTGTGTTTTGTGCTCGTTGGCACTTAGCGAAAGCGACAACTAGTAATAATATCCCTGAATTAATTTTTTGATAGTTAGTTTTTTAATGCTAAGCTTTAAGGCAATTGTAATTAAAATAAGTGACCACATTTTACTGATAAATTCATTTTTATTTCAGTCGCATGTCGGAAAAATTCCTGTATGGGTAATTTGAAATTCCGACTGAAAAAAACGAAAATAAAATAAAATAAAACAGGAGTCGTCTAAAAAAACATCTGGGATATTATTCGAGAAAAAATTGGGGGTGTGTGAAATTCTTTTTACGTTATAATAAAAAGCTGGATCCGTGAAATCTTGTCAATAACCTTTGTGAGATAGAGTTTTCATTATTTATCGAGCCAAGGCTGGTTTAAGCCTCATTTCCAGCTAGCCTAAATCACAATTATGGTATTCAAAACTGAAACAAACAACCCCATGAGTTGTGCTTTATTTTTGATAAATTTGAAACTTAAATACTACAATAATAACAGTTTGACCACTATAATTTGTTTTATCTTTAATGAAGCAAAGCGCCTTTATGTTTTGACTGTTTACCTATCTGAATTAGATTTGAGTCTTGAGTTTTGGTTCCACAGACCAAATTATAAACTAATGTTTCGTTTCAATTTTTGCTGCATTATTGAAAGTTTAGAAAACGCTGAATTCCAACCAATGCAAATTTCCGTTTACAGATCGGCTATTGAAAAACCCTAAAATAGCGACGATTCGCAGACACTGAATATTATAATTTTTTTTCTGTTTTGGGTGAGAAAATTCAAAACAAAGAAAAAGCGCCGCTGAGAGTATTTTAACACAATCAAGCAGCTAAACAACTTCGTTAAAAGAAAGGAAAAAATGCTACTGTAAATACTGCCCAAATTATTAGCTTCCCACAGGCAAACTTGCTGAAATAGTATTGTGAACAAAATTGTAATTTCAGGGCAGATTTAGTTTCAGATTCTGGTAGTTCTCGGAGTGGGTCTGACACACAAACATGTTAAATTTTGGACGCTTTATAACCCAACAGACTTTCAACCAAATATACTGGAATAAGAAAAAACCTATTTTACTAATTACCCTTGCAACTGAAAGTTATTCCCCAATCAGCTTCATTAACTATTCATGTACAACCATTTCTTCAGCGTTATTTATAATTGTTTTACAGATAATACAACATTTTTCTATGGAATTTTTTTAGCGGTTACTTCTGTCTTGAGTTATATAGTACACACCTCATTCTCTCAACTATCGCCTTTGCATATTTTGAAACTGGTAACAAAGCAATACAGATGTGATTATAATATTGCTGAGCCAACCTGGGTTAAAAATTTTAAATTCGATCCAAATGGCGACGAGACTTCGGTTGCTGTAGCAATAAACTGAAACACATCTCGCAAATTGTGGTTAACCGTGTTAAAGTACAGTTTAACAAAGAATTAATATACGTTTTCAACTCTTAACCAATTGTCTCACACATATTGAAGCGCCCCGGGGCACGTGTGTTTGGGCCAAAAGCGGTCGTTAACAGTCTTACAGTAAATGAATAATTTAGAGAAATGTTGTTTATTCCACACTTAAATTTCTATAATCTTTTCACCTTAGTATTTACGGTTTAAAGTTTAATCAAGTCCTTACACTATGTTTCTTCGATGTTTTAATAACGTTTTTAGTCAGTAAAGAATTACTTAACGAAGATTTGGAAGAATTCACAGTTGAACTTGAAGGATTATTTGCGATTTGCTGTAGACAATTACCAAATGTTTACTAAAAAACATTATGAATCTTTTGTAAAGAACCCTACCGTTTTGATAAACTCTGTAATAATTACAGTCAGTTACTTATTAAATAACTACCACCTTGACGTACTTTAGAAATCTCTTTGAGATATTCTTTATCTTGTTCAAAGATAGTTAAATAAAACAAAACAAAGAGGAGAAGTTATCTGCTTCACTCTTTTTTAATAACTGTAGATGTTTTTCCTTCACGTTGACTAACTCTCAGGAGAATCTCTTATCTTGAAAAGCAGGCCCTTCAAAACAATCTGAGCGGAAAGAAAAAGATAAAGCGAGAGGTGAAAATCTAGCTAGTTTGCCAAATAAACTAATCGTGATTTGTACATGTATTTGGTTGTTCGCATTTTATTTACTGAAACAGTTGATCAAGTGTATTGTCACAGTTTAGAAGACGAGATTTTGGTGATAATGTTATTTCAACTATCCACAAAACCTTCGTGTGTGCTATCTTGCCTTGAATTTGAAATTACCAGCATTTATGTCCGTCATTGTACGGAGCTTCAATATTAAAATACTCAAAGGACGCAATTCGGTCGGTCGCGGGAAAAATTGCATGAGGTAGGCGTTAACTCACTTTTCAAACACGCATGCTCAGTTAGCTGTAAAAAAAGAAATGGAAATCTAATGTACTGTAGTCACTTTTTTTTAGTTTTAAAGGCGTATTTTCACTTGCATTCGGGATTTGAATTGACAAATATTGACACACAAACTCAGGTCAGTGAGTGAATGGTGAAGAAGATGTATTGAAAATTATCAGTTTTTCCGCTTCAGATGCGATAAGTTTTTTCTTTCACAAAGAATGATAATTAAGCCATGCATTGCCCTACGATAGCCATCAAACCGGTTCGTTTGTGTAAGTTTGAAATGTTTGTCTTCATGGCAATGACACTGTTTCTCTCAAAAGTAACAACAGATTTCTATAAGAGCCCTGCATTTATACAATTTTTCAACACGAAATTAGATTATTTTTTGTGATGAAGATCTCTGCGGGTGGTACATTTGGTATGGCGTCATAGCTAAACCAAAGACGACTCTGTTAAACTTACGTAATGAGCGACTAAATTAAAGTATTTTGCATTTACTTGTTATCTCGATGTAAGATCAAACTCGTAAAGAAAATTCTATTCAAACTTCTAATGTTTTTACGCTTAAGTAAAAATTTACGAGCTGAACATACACACCCCAAGAAGTTTGTTACGACCAGATGTCGACTAAACTCGGCGTTTCAAAAATGTATACAAATCCTCTTGTTTTTGCAATGAAAACCTCATTTTTTATTGCCGTAAATCTCCCTGTTACATAATTTTCTTTAAAACAAACAAATTTTGTTGTCCTAGAATTAAAAATTAAATCTGTACGTCAAATAACATAAACAAATTCAAAAGTTTCTTAAGTTCCAAGTTGAGTTTTAGGGTTAGAATCACATACTATTTGAGACAATATTTGGGACGATTAAAGAAATAACAGGATCAAATAAAAAGGTACAAGATGTCGAAACCAGGGAACCGTTTCCAGCACAATGTTCCTGAGTTTAGTTTTAAGTCTAAAAGATCTTTATTTTCGATCAGTATTCAATAATATTACTGATAAAACGCCCAAAAATCTGAAGACAAAAAAAGATGTCTGTAACTGACATTGTGCCTAGTTTATGTTAGTTTAATACATTTCAGTTATATTTAACACAAGAAATAACTATTTTGCTCACTTTCTGTTTGGGGGTTTTCATTTTAACACCTAAGCTGTAGGCCTATATGTTACCTTTAAACTTAAACTTCTAATTAGAGATACCTTTCAACAGCACTCGTTCAAAACTATGCGGTAACTTTTTTCTTAGCTTGTTCAGCTTTCGTCAGTGAGTGTATGTTAAAACGACCTTTTCAACTTAATGAGTCAGACTGATTATGTAGTTCATCTGTTTTATAAGTAGATTTTTTCCAGCGAGAGTGTTATCCTCAGAGAAACTGATTGTGTTTGGCATCAATAGTCGTTGAAGCCATCAAGTGCTCCTAAAAAACCCAGTGAATAATTGTCACAAAGTAGCTAAAGTTTTGATGTTGTTATAATTTCGTGGCACAAAACCAATATTTTTAACGTCTTTGTAGCGTTGTTTAATCAGAGATCGCACTTCGTTTGAAACAGCGTGCCTCCAAACAAAAACAAAAACACTAATAAATTCAATTTTATTAATATTTTGACAAGTCAGAACCCCCAAATCGTCCTACTCCTAACTTAAAGCAATATCGATTTTTTAAAATAAATCTTTTGACAAACGCAATTTTCACTGAGTGTCCTTAAACATCCGCCAAGTTTTCTTAAGATCAGCAAATCCCTTAGTTTTGCGAGACTCTATTCAATTTTGCTAATTCGAGTGTTTCCTTATCTATGTACTTGGCCCCTAGGCGTTCAATCACCCATGCTGTTATGAGTGACCCTGGATAATTAAGAGCTTGTTTTGAATTACTTTATGTTATATTTTAAATAAGTTTGCAACGATCAAAAGATAGAATTAAAAAGCAGGATAGAAAACTGGCGATGACGAAAAATGATAGAAAGTCTAAATACCGTTAATAATAGAAGTCTCTTTAGTAATAATTAGGGAGTCTACGGCGCGCAAGTAGCGCAAATTGACATTGTGAAAAGAGGAAAAAAGGCAAAAAATGTTTTCACGGAAGCTAAAGGATTTACGCCATACAAAAACACTACCAGTGCAATTGCGGAGACGTGATCTTGATCAATTTCGCTGCAGGTCGTATTTCACTTGACGCAAACAGTAAATGCATTAATGGGCCTAATGAAAACACACCAGTTTCCATCTCTGTGGCTAGCCCCTCTCTGGGCCATTGCTGTAATGCTCAAATAAACACCAAGAAAAAGGGATTCTCAACTGTCCTCTGTGGTTGCTGGCCTTCGAATCACCATAGAAGGCACCTGGTAATCGTGCTATTTCGGATTCCATTGGCGTTCTAACTTCGCGCATAGCTTACATGTGGGGTAGAACCTTTGAAGGCAATTTAATACCTTAATTATTCATGGGATTATTGTTCGATAGCGGATTGTTTGCTGTTCGGGCTATTTTATTGCACGTGTATTCATGAACAAAGTACAGCAGTGAGCTGTTGGCTTCAAGCATGCCGATTTTATAAATCTCTCTTTATGAAGGGCATGTTTTTAGAGCACTGTGAAATAAAGTCACAAAGCTTACAATAGCCAAGAGATTCACTGTTTGAATAAGCACTATCTCTTTGACTCATTAAACTTTCTAATCATAAATGATAAATCTCGGTAAATTACACATTACCTTAGCTAAAGTATACACATCCTTAATTCTATACTCCTTTGAGTCTCTCCAAGAGATTTCAATTTGCTTATGGGGAAATTAGCAAATTTATATTTTCCGGTGTTTATATGAAGGTACAAAAATAAACTCTCTAAATTCTTCTTGTTTTGTGAATATCTAGGGGAAGGAAATTAATAGAATCTTCGTATAAAACGCTGTTCTTTCAGCTCTATTATGTTCACTGCTTGGCATTAAAACACATTTCTATGAGCCAATTTCCTAGCCACAGTTAGGCTAAAATCAGAGCAAGTTTTGTAATTATTCGTTCGGGATCTAATGTTTGAGGTGTCGTTGCTGATGTGTTTACCCTGTTGCATAAAGCGACGAAGTGGGCCCGTACCAAACCATCTAAACAAAAACTACGTTGTTTTATTAAATTTTTTGTATACATGCTTACGTGTTTTTTCACTTAAAACTAGTTTTGAGCTCATTTAGTCAATCAAACATTCATGAGGCGGATCCATTTGTAGCCAAATAATCGTCATCTTGACAGTTACACAACTAAAGAGAAGCAAAATAAAAGACAGTCTTTGTTAAAAAAGAAATACTCCACAAATTTATTTTAGTAGTCCATTAGTTCAGTCGAGGTTGTGATTGAGAGCCGCATAATGAGCTGCAAGAGTAATGAACGAATTTCCATTTTAATGCAAATTTAATTTCCTTATTCCCTATTTAGTTGGCCAAAAATTTCCGTACTATTTTTTAGACATTTTTTAAACTAAGTGTAATCACTGAATGTTTTCTTTAATTCAATTTACATGCCCTTTTAAGTGATATTTAGGGTCTTTCTAGACTTTTCCAAACCAAAACATCGACTTGAGTAATTTCCGTGAGTTTAAGTGGGCTCAAATGCCAAACTAAATGAGGACAGAGTTTGACACTGCGCGTCCTTATCATTTTGCCACTTGTCTTTTCATTTGTGTGCAAGTGTACAGACACTTCAGCGATCCTGTCTAGATTAAAACATGAACGCCTAATTATAAAAGAAAGACGTTCAGTTTGAGCAAATAAGTTGACGAACCTTTGTTAAGGACACGCGAATGACACGCGCCAACCGGCAGGTGCCTTAGCAAAGATCATGGCTACGTATTTGTGATTACGCCCCAACTAGTGTCCTGCGTTTTATTCTGCCTCGCTCAGTTCGCCGCGCCAATCGAACATTTCTCTTAAAGCTGGTTAGATGACTTAATTTGGTATGCAGTTAACAAGATGGCTGCCTAATACAGAATCAAATTCAAAACCTGAAAACCATATTTGTTTTCTATTAGCTGAGACTACAGGTTCTGTTAATAAAGAAACTCCCCATTAATAAGAAGCTTTTCTATTGGAAAGAATTTAGAATATGACTAATTAAATCATGTTTTCTAATTACTAGTGATTGATCCGCGCGCTAAATCTTTTTTATTTATTAATTCGTAATTGGAAAGGAACGTGTTTATATTTTTATCGTAGAGCAATGTTAATTCGGGACATTTTTATCAGAGCTTGTAAACACTGTGCAAGCCAGTGAAATACTATTAAATGATTGTTTTTTTACATATTTTGCATGTTTCCGCTCGACGTAAGTTTTTGAAGAGACGCATTTTACGGTGATATTTTTTGCTCGTTAATGGTCATTAAAATATCTACACTCTGAAAGTGAAAGTGTCTAGAAGGACGTGTATTTGAAAAACTCTGTTTAATCTATTACTTGCTTTAACTTAATTGCGCTTAGAACATTTGCGTTCTGATTCCTTTGGTTATGAAAATAATAAATTTAGCTGTCGCTGGAGTATTTTATATATATCTTTTTCTTCGACAAAACGGTTGTTTTCGCATCTGTCCTCGGTCACAAATACACTGGTTATTGTAAAAGGGTCAACAGAGACAAACTGTCTCCTTAAGCTTCTTGGTTTATTTTTTTAAGTATTTAGATCGCGAATACCTTGAGAGAGGTAAAAAGAAAGGACGGACACTTTCCTTTGGGAAAAACTATTTTTGAATAACAATTTGAAATGAGCATTTAGAATCGCTTGAAATTCGAACATTAGATTTTATCATAACTTTCGCATCGCTCATTTCAGGAAAAGATTCTTTTTAAAAAAACCGGTTTATGATCCCATCAAAACCTTAATTCTTGGGCGGATATGGCTCGGGTTTTGCGCATGCGCGCTTGAAGTTTGTGCAGGTGGTTGTAAAGTTGGCAGCTCATTATACTCGTGCAAGCGAGCGCTCAATGAGGTGTGAAGGGCATGATGAAAAATATTTGATTTATTACAAAGACTTATTTAGTTTAGCTAAGCTATTGTTCGCCAGAAGATCATTGTCAACGGCAAACAGAGGCTCGGAATATAAAGCGCTGACGTTTGATTAACAACTCATAACTGGAGATTGCGTGAAGGCGCTCGTCAAGACTAAAAATTTGATAAAATCGAAAAAAGACTTTAGACTCAAAAATGAACATGACAAGCTGGGATATCAGTCCAGAGGAGACCTCAAGCCCGCTTAATATTAGCCAGGAAGTTTTACGCAGTGTTTTATACGGCAAATGGTGCAATGTTTTGGGGGGTCAAAAAGAACTAACATTTAAGTCAAGCATACTTGAAAAAGTGGAATATCATTCCGATGAAGGCAAGTTTACTTTTTTTCTTTTATTTGATAACTCCTTCAGTTGTGCTTCTTCTTCTCAAAACTATTTATAAACTAGTTACAAAGACGTTATGTTACGTTATTTACCACACTGAAGAAGTTAAACATAACTCACTTTGTTTTTGTACAATTCTTCCTAACCAACTCTGAAATAATCTAAACGAGAAATCTGTTACACGAATTGTTTTTGTGTAGTTACAGTGAGTGACATTTTGATCTCGGCGTCTTTTTCCCTTTTGCAAGCAACCTGCCGTTGTTGATTCCCGGCTCTTCGGCATTTAACCAAGGGACCAAATTAAAATTTAACGATTTAGGGTAATTTTTTAGTTTCTAGTTTATCTTAATGAGAGAATTTTTAGTTTATTAAAACATAAGCAATTTCAAACGCTATTCTTCTAAACCAGCATGTTGCGTTGAGATCGCGGTTACGATAGTATCAGAATTAATGAGGAATGGAGTATTGCAACCTCGCCCATTACGATATAGTTGGCCGAGAATTTAAAGCGCTTGTTCAAGAAAGATTCCAATCGCTTTTAACTAATTCACTACTCACGTTCGCACTATGCGCAAAACAAAATATCGAGTACATTCTAAAATTCCGGTTTCTAAATTTTGTAGATTTGAAAACAAATGCTGTTTCTAGGTGACTTAATAAATAAATTTCCTTATCAATATAACTGCGTCCAGTTGAGAGTGGTTACAAACACGCCGCGCCAAAAATCTTTCGTTTTACAAAATGTTTTCAATACTCCCCGTGCTAGTTTCTCCAGATAGGGAAGTTAATTTCCGGCGAGAATGACAGCGTCTCGTTAATATATGGCCTTACGGACAAACAGTGTTTTAGCTTTAGTCAAAAACGTTTCCTTCTCTCAATTGTAATTTTACACACATAATAAGTTTTAAATACCCAATTTGGCCGAGAGCAGGTGAGTACGCTATGAATATGCATACATGATAAAAATTTAACTAAAAGAACTTAATATACAGGTTTGTAAATTACTAGTACGACCTATATTTATATCATGTTTTCTCTTCCTCGAAAAAGCTCGAGTTTCGCCTGGTTTTCGCAAACCTTGTTGTTACACCATATCGATAAATCATATAAAAAGATTCTTATCCTTAACCTTTGCAATACTGTCAAAGTAAGACACTAAGTCGGAAAAAAAGCGATAAAAGGTTTGATTTAGCTCCATCTAGCCCACTTTTGGTTGTGGGATTGGAAAAGAATTAAGATGTTTAGACAAATTTTATCATATAATTAATGTTCTTTCGTTCGCATTAAACAAAGATTATCATATGAAAGAAGTCGTGTTTTGAGAAATGGCAATAACAACCGAAGGCAAAAGTACGACGTAAAAAAGAAATATCTAGTTGAAAGAAGTAAAAAGAAATATATATTATACATTAAATATTGAATTTTTATTTATTCAAGGTACTAGGGATAGTAAATAAATTCCCTGTTTATTAATCGCTTTACAGAGAGTGTGTTTCTTTAGTTAATGGAAGTAAAGGCGTAAACGGCTGCCTGGTTTTCCTTACTCTAGTAAAAAGCTTCCGTGCGTCGTTAATTCGAAATACATCTCGGGTATTGTACTGCCATGCTTTACATCTATATTGTTTATGAATTTTACCAATGCCAAAATGGAAAGCTATTATAACTGCAGAGAAAACCTCCATGCCTACATCCTTCCTCCATCTATCTAGCTTCCGCAACCAGCTTTAAATTTACTCGAACAGTTTATTTCTAACAAAAACTCGCATCAAAGGTGATTGTTTTACCAGATAAGGACCCCATGGCAGAACAATTCAGTGTAGATTAATGCATCACCCTTAGTCGCTTTGCATGCTTATCTCAATAAACTTAGCACGTTCGCCGAACTTACTTTAATTCACGATTGTGAAGATTATTTCAAAACCTTGAGCAGGTGACTAAATTTGTTCCTAGGCTCTAACAGCTTGAAGCAGATCAAATTCATTGTCAGATTTGAGGCGAGTGTCAAATTATCGCTAACATGCTAAAAACGCTTCTTCTCTCTTCTATTGTTGGGTTTTCCTTGAGTTTTAATTTTAACGCGACTGGTTTAAGATTGTGTCGTTATTTATTCGGCGTGAGATAAAGCTTCATTAATAATTGATTTTGGAAATCTTTGTTTTTCTTACAACCCTGTGAGTTGAGGTTTGGTTTTTCAGTATATTAACGTTTGTTTTTAATGAATTTTCTATATAACTTTGAGACCACCCGTTACTGCGATTGAGCAAAGTTAGCAAAAACTCTTGCTTTGCCAAACTGAGTTACTGCTAATGCCACTCGCTTACACTTTTCAAACAAAACACACTCACTAACTAGCGGTGCCTTTGAATTTCTTGTTTAAATGAAACAATCTCTTTTAATTTAACAAATTAGACAGGTTTTTGGCACGCCGTTCTGTTTCTTTCCTTGAGCAATTACTAATAAAAACATTTCTTCTTCGTTTGCAACTTAAAGATCTAGAGCCAAGCTATCACGGAAATATCAAAAGAATTGGTTCGACTGCCTTAGTGCCAATCCTGCACAACGAAACTAACAAATCGAAGCCTTCATGTGTCGAAGGAGGAGACCCATACTATATGGCGTTTGTCTCGTTGCCTGAACAAGTAACAATCGCCCCTTCATCAATTCCTGGAGTTCATCTTGGGGTCTTTAGTACTTGTTGGATCAAAGAAGGAACGCAAATGGGACCTTACACAGGGAGAATAGTAAAAGCAAACGAAGTGAACTTCGAAATCGACAACAATCTCATGTGGGAGGTACTATACTGATAGTAATTTTCTGTTAAAGTGCGCGCAAGTCCCAAGGACGATGGTGATTCACAAAACAGCGCGTGCTAAATTTTATTACCCAAATCAAAAACCTAAAAACGTGGTGTCTTTCCAATTTGTCTTTATCACACTAGACTTAGACAAAGGCAAAATTACTAAAACCGAGATGTTAATTTTTCCTTTTTCATTATCTAATTTGTTCTAAGGCGACAACTTTCTTCTATTTGTAGTGATATAGAGTTTAGGTCGTAAATTCCCCCGAAAGGCTTTTGGGATTTCACAATAGAATGTATAAGCTGTGTCATTCAGTTCTAGCCACCCAACAATAACTTCAAACACCTGGTTGTGTCAAACAATAACTTAAAGGTTGGGTACTTTTCGGCTCACCACCAAATATCTTACAAACAGAGGAGATTAACATTGTCTTAGATATGTTTATATTCATTCCTTTCATGCAAAATTAACCTTTGTTGCTTAAGACAGTTCCAAAATTTATTAATGTTTCTGTTGTAAGTCAGTGGTGAAATAACTTCTTGAAGTATTAATTATGAATGTAGGAGCATGCCTCTGAAGGTTTAAATATCCCTGGATATATTTATTCATTTTATATCAGGATTGAGCTGACGTTTGTCAAAATGCAGTTGTGTGGAATAAATCTGGGTTTAAAATGATCGACTCAGTGCAATTATGTATATTTCTTGTTAAGGGGTTTTGTCGCCCGAAAGCTTAGCTTGGTTGAAAAACAAATCAATGTTCTCGCATTCAAAATGTGTTTCAACAAATTTTGTTTATGCATAATTTTTATAACAACTTTATTTGGTAAAGCTGAGAGGCAACCTTCACAAATCAAATAAAAACGTCAAATATTTTCCCAACTGGTTTTTATCTTTATAAGATAGTTCTTCGAAAATGAGTAATCTATTTTCCCGAAAGGAAACTTTCATAAACAAAATTACCAATTTGATTAGAAAAGCCTTATAATAAGTTGAAGTATTAACAAACATCATATATAAAAAGTTTATCTTCTAAATTTAAGTCTTGATGTTTTAAATTAAAAACAATTTTGTTTTAAGTATTTCAAGTCTATGAGATTTTTTTCATTTCAGTTGACTTGAACACCATTAAAACTTATGAATTTGCAGTTTGCAAAAATATTTCTATTCCTTGTTTTCCATCAACCATCCGAGTTACTCAGTTTAAAATATGCGTTTTCCACTGTAGGTTTTAAGCGAGGACGGCTCGGTTAGTCATTTTCTAGACGCAAAAGATGAAAATCCGCGAAATTGGATGGGTTTTGTCAACTGCGCTCGAAACGATCAAGAACAAAACCTCGAGGTCTTTCAGTTTGGGGGTAACATCTACTACCGTGCTGTGAAAGACATCCCCCCTGATCAAGAGCTCCTTGTCTGGTATGGAGGCACATACACAATGTTTCTTGGGATTCCTGGAGTCCCCCCTCCCCCAGACTTTCGGAGAAAGAGACGAGGGCAAGAAGAAGAGGGTAAGTGCAGTATATCAAAGTGAATAAATGTTTATTTTCCAGGTTGATCGTTTTTAAATAGTTTCGGTTCGTCAGTGTAAAATACGATTAAGATTTTCCAAGGGAAAAACAGATTACTCCCCCAAATTACCACAGCTCAACTCGGTCTCTACAAGAATTGAAAACAAGACCATCGATTAAAAATTTAACCCTGGGTTAGTGATAATCAGCTTTTGAATAACTAGGCCCAGAAAACTAGCATACTATGTTTATAAAACTGCTTATGCAATTTCGTGATCTCTCTTTTTTCGATATAGAATTCTTTCTGGGATCTAGTTTGTGTAATGAATACTTGTAGGAGGGAAATTTGGATTAATTCAAGTGCCAAAGAAAATCTGCGTATTGGACTTAGGATTCAAACTGTGAAACAACATTCAACTTTATTATTAACATAAAGAGTCATTTGCGCACTTTTGTTGTTTACTAATGAATACTGGAATATATATAGTATTCAGATGAAAATAAAAAGAAATAAACAAGTACTTTCTTGCATCCATGCTAGAATTAACCTCTACTGGTATTGTTTGTTTTGTGCTTTCGTTTAATTTCAACCCGATCATACTGATGAAATGCATTTTTAATATCTTTAACAAAACTTCAAGAAGAACTCTGTTATCATTGCAAAGATAAGTCTCTAAACGCAACGACTCCCGAAAATATTCTTTCTCAGCACCGCACTGCGGTTTGTTCATTTGCAAAGAAAAATGAAAAAAGAATGAATTAACTAATAATCTGTTAGAATTGTCAGATTTTTACCTGTTTAGTTTTGTTCTTAATTTTTATAGCCAATGAAATTTCTAAAGCTGATTGAACATCTGTAAACACATATAATTTTTGTTAGCGTTAATGATAAGTTAAGGCAGACAAATCGCGCGAAAAGTGATTTCAGTCTATGGAAGAATGTTTTTATAACGATCAATTTCTCCGCATGGGTAAATTGCAAAGCCTAGTAAACTAAACTGGATGCTTTAAAGTTGTTTTTATCGAAGTCAGAGGGAAATCGTTTTAGTTTTCAAATGTTCAATTAAATTCGCCTCGGCGACTCCGTAATAAACGAAACTGTTTAACTTATTGCATTTGAAGAAATTCTGCGCCCGAAAGGATTTGTAATATAACAATAATCTTTAGCGGATTTCGGCGAAAACTCTTAAGAAACTGCCAAAGGCTCAAAAGCAGCAAAGCGAATCCAAAACCTCCATCTGAGATATCTATTTCCTTTTAATTTGTACTTATTAATGTCAACTTCCGAGACCCAGGGGTTCAGTAAATTTTAATTCAAACAATGTCAGTAAAACCCTAACATAGATAACACAGCGAGTGTAATATTAAAATACGTCGGCGTTCATCTTGTTGTGGCATTGTTCAAAGGTATTACTAGCCGTGTTGTACTCTATTTTGAAAAACTTTGCTTATAAACCAAAAAGAAGACAGGAACTTGAAATATAAAAACTTATTCATATGGTTTTGACTGCGCGACGAATATAGTTAGAAAGGTTTTTGGTAATGAGTCAATTTACATTTTTGGATTTGACGCGTTTACTTTTTCCATAATAAATTTCGTATGCGTGCTGTTTTAGAGCTGAAAAACATAATCCTTTTTTAATAACGTTTGTTCATATGTAATAGGAGACAGAAACTAATAGGGACTTCCAAAGCAGCTGAAATATTTTTTATTATGACAAACTCGCAGTGAAATCAATTACAGAAAGGAGGGTATAAATTAATAATGGATTAAACGTAATGATTTGTAAACCGTTCTCATTCGGTATGTTTAACAGGTTTCAATTAAAGAAGAGTTTATTTAAACCGAATGGTTCAATAAAAAGAGCTTAGCAAATAAACACAACCTTGCTCAGTCCATTACGCTAAAAGCTGCACTGAAGAAAACTTCATCTCGCACGCGGGTTCGAAATCTTTGGCAAAGCACTAATTTCTAAATGTTCTTAACTACCGTAAATAACTCAGCAACTATCAAATTCTAGTAAAAACCGAGTAAAATAATTTTGGTGTAGTTTTTAATTCGACTTTCCCTTGTTAATGAAAGCGAAGCAGGTGGTTGGAGGCGCAGAGTAAAATACGTCTCTTTTGTCTCGATTAAATCGCACAAATTTTGTTGAAGTTCCTCATCTTTGTCAAATTGCTCAAGGCTCAGAAATCTAATAAAAAGTTGAACAGCAAAACATGAATATTTACTAGAAAATAAAATCTTTCTTAATGGGAACACAGGCTCTATATTAATTTAACTCAGTCATATTGCGTCCTACTCAAAGCAAAACGGAAAGCGGAAAACACAAAGTGTTTTAAAACATAAAAGCGCTTTTACAAGCCCCAAAACTTGCTGTTAGTGTTAGTGTAGTCTTAAACAAAAAAGGGGCAGTTTATTTAAAGTTTGTTAAGTCAATGCTTTTAACCAATATCACTCGAAATGAAACATTTGACAACTTGTTTTGTTTCTTCAGCGCCTGGCTCATAACTTATGGTTTTGGTTCAAAAAAGTGTTATAATAATCATTTTGCTCAAGTATATGGTGTCTAATTATATCGGTAAATCCTAAAACGCAAAATAAATGTTACGAAACGGAACTACGGGTAATTATGGGTTTCTAAATTGATTTTATTGAATGTGTCACCTGGTTTTCGACATGTTTCTTTCCTCTGTACTCATATTTTGTTAGAACCAGGAAATGCGAATGTCGTATTATCAACGATATCAACTATCACAAGTCAATCAATAACATTGTTTCTAGAAACTTTTTTCGAAAAATGGAAATAGAAATACATTTAATACCTCGTTAGGAAAATCAAAATAATATAAACTGTAATTTTGGTTGTGTTTGGAGGACTAGAAATGACAGCCACCAAAGTTGTTGTTTGATCCATTCGTTTTTATAAACCAAGATGCATTTTAGCTTCTCTATTCAGTCTAAAAGCTTGCATTTTTAATAGATGAATTTCTGGATTTTGCGTTTTCTTTACAAAGTCACGCGTCATGTTATTGTTTAACGACCTTTTCAAAAATTTCACTTAATTTCATTGTCTTAAAGTACAAAGTAGTTTTGTTTCTTGATAGTACTATGAAAATTGTAAAAGCCCAATGGCGGGAGCTTTTATTATATCGAGCCGCAAACATTATTATCTGGTTTAAAGCGTTTTAAAGCAATAAAACACAGATTCCAGATTATTTCCTTCTTCTTGGCTGTAAAGTTGTGTTCTGTTTTAAGAAATCTTCCCAGCTTTGAAATGTTTTATTTGATCTTACTTGTACGTAAAGCAAGATTTACAAAGCTATAAGTTATAATTATTGCTCGCCCTGTCTACTTGTCGAAAGCTCTAAATATTTCATAAGCACAATGCTTCACACTAATGTCCTATTAATAATCTTCTAACCTTACATTAACAGATTTCTCATTTCAAAGTTAGTTTAATGTAGCTTGAGTGTCCATTAAATGAAAACGCCGTGTAAAGTTACTTTAAATAAATCCATGAAAGAAAACAGATGGCTTTCCGCCGTTAAAACGTATATGGGATTATTGATCACCCGATTGACTCTTTATTTCAAACACAAACTGGAATAACATGCCAGTGTTATTTCCTTCGGCCTTCAATTTTACTAAGGCACACTCTCACCTTGTACATAAAAAACAGGAAAGTCGGCCCTTTGTCTTATTTGCTTAATGGAGAAAGCCGCTTAATTGGAAGACTGTTGTAGGTTGGTTTGCGCAAGGAAAACAGAATATGAGATCTCTTTATTTATGGTTGAACAAATATAAAAAAAATCGTTTAACATCCGAATAATAATCTTTCTGTAAAAAAGAGTCGAGTATTCTTTTAGCGGCTTATAAATAATATATCAACTGTTAATGCATTATTAATCAATGGTG
>JAODFW020913302.1:0-11198 GCA_027575235.2 Palythoa mutuki
CACAAATTTTTACCGCCATATCAATGGTGCATGCCTTGCCACACAAGTTGGTCCAAATAAAAATCGAACTGGAAGCTATATCTTCATTAGTAAGCTAATTTCTTTCTCGCTATCTCACTCATTCATTTTTGTTTTTAAATTTAAGAAAAATTCCACGTGGGGAACATCGAAAATTAAACGGTTTTCTTGGCTTTTGTTTTCGAGTCTTATGATTGGATAGATTATTATGGCACAAAAGAAACATTGCTTTAAAATATAGTTTCAGGTCTTTCACTGAGAGGCGTGCGATTGCACGCGCACGCCTTGGCACACGCCTAAAGAACGCTAGGCGTGCATTTAATCGCACACCTCGATCTTAAATTTACCTGCAGGTAATGCGTTAATTTTTCAGTAATTATTTGTTGCTGTGGGTAATACGAAGGTGCGGGTAATGCGATGATTTTTACATCTCCAGGTAAGTATATTTTGTTAAATCAGTAATTACAGTACTGACAGAGAATAACAAAGAATTGCCAAGAGTCAATAAATATACTCTGCTTTAAAATCTGTGTATTGCATTGTTTGTTTAAATGCAAAACGCCAGCTGTCTGTTTTTGTATCATGCTTTATTCGCTCTAGACTTAAAATATTGCTTGATAAAGACATTTCACAACGTTTGAAAATATCAGATCATACCACCGAAAGAAATCTTTCATAATATATTTGTGATTCAATTAATTTTCAGTGTTTTCGTTTTCACTAGTTTCTTCATCTGTCACCTTCACGCGTTGTGGAAGAAAGCATTGAAACATGACACCGACATGTTCATTTCATGGTGCAGCACAATGAGAAAAGCAACTGTTGGCATGCACGTAAACAAAGTCAGTGAGAAAAATAATCTAAGAACACACGACACATCAGTGAAGTTTTCACAGCTGGGATTTCAGTAAATCTATGTTGCAACTATAAAACTTGACTTAAGGTTACTGTTCAGCTTAAGCGGTGTTTTTGGTTAATAGAGCATATCTATGTTATTTCACATAACGTAACCCTATAAACCTTCATATCACTGAAAAGCTTGTTAAATTCTCTAAATCACTGTATAATTTTTATTAAGTAATTTCAAATCTCTTAACTGCAGAATACCCTGCCACTGTCGTAATTTATTCCTGCGCATCCGTCGTTCTTTAAAAATGAATGCGTGGTAAAATCGAGAACAATAGTGGCAGTTACTCCTTTCAATTAAATAAGAAGAACGAAAGCCTTGTTTTCCGACCTTTGTGTTCTCTTTCGGGAGTTCCATGTCAGACATGTTGCATGATGGCACCAAAAAAAACTTTGCATTTAAAGGTAACTAAAAGGTCTTTAAAGGTAGCTGAGCTGTAAAATAAACCATATGGACTTCAAAATATCTATCGCACGCCATCACACACCTAGGAAAGTTTAGGCGTGCGATTGTTAGTACGCCTACTATTTTCTTCAGTGAAAGGCCTGATGAGTACCAGCTTTTGCTGAGGGCTAACCTGCGACAGTTTAGTGTTCCATCCAGGGGGAGTCAGTGACTCACCTGCCTAACATTACAGAAACCAGAGATAAGCACTGGCTTTGATGGGCTTCTTAGGCTCGTAAATGGTAAAGTTGGCCAAAGAAAAGGCCATGGATGTGGTCGAACAGACGGGCTGAATGCCTATTTAAACATCATCAGAGATTCATGGATAGTTGAAGTATTTTCTAACCTGAATACTTCATAACAGCTGGGGTTTAATTTTTAACAGGTTCAGGAAAGAAATCAGAAAAAGCTAAGAAGGATGATCCAAGTTCAGCATTTCAGAGGGAGGGAGTCAATTTACTGTTAGGAGAACTAACAAGAAAATTTCCTCCTAACTTCATTGAGGTACAACAAAGTTATGTGATTCATATTCCACTTTTCAAACCATTATATATAGATAGATTTTAACATATTATGAACTAACAAGTGAACCCAAATTTCAACTCCTCTGATTACTATCATTCCGTCAATACTTGTTACCCAGATTCTACCAACTCTTATAAATGCTATTTTTGCAGTGTATATAGATTCCGCAACCTCCTACCACTAGTCTTGTTGTAGATGGGTTTTGTGCCAACTCCTCCCGGTGGTGAAGGGACTGCCACAAACAACATTTGTGAGGAGGATATTCCATGACCTACCACCACAGATCATTTTACCATTACTGTATTCTCAAACCAGATTCCAACATCACCAACTATTGTTATTTTACCATCGTTCTCTACATAGATTGCACCACCTCCAAACATCGTTATTTTCCAGTTACTTTCTACAACCCATATTCCACCACCTTCAAACACCGTTATTTTATGGTGATTCTCCATAACCCAGATTCTACCACCTCCAAACTACGATATTTTACAGTTACTCTCTATAACCCAGATTCCACCACCTCAAACACCGTTATTTTACAGGTACTCTCTTTATATTAACCCAAATTACATTACCTTGAAAGTTCAAACATCGTTAATTTACAATTACTCTCTTTAACCCAGATTTCACCACCTCCAAACACGTTTATTTTTCAATTTCTCTCTTTAACTTAGACTCCACCACCTCCAAACAACGTTATTTTACAATTACTCTCTTTAAGCCAGAGTTAACGTTATTTTACAATTACTCTCTGTGACCCAGATTACACCACCTCCAAACACCGTTATTTTTACAATTACTCTCTGTACAGTAACCCAGATTCCACCACCTGCAAACAACGTTATTTTACAATTGCTCACTTTAGCAGGGTTCGTGCTACTCCTTGAACTCCTTGAATACTCCTGGAATTTAGTTTCAGTTTTCAAGGACGCTTGAAAAGCCCTTGAAAATATGAATTTCTGCTAAAACTCCTTGAAAACTCCTTCAAGTCCTTGAATTTTCGTACTGTCAGGAAATGATAGCAACTTGTTGGAAACAAATTATGTCATAAATGAATTTTCTTCGTTTGGTTTTTGTTGAACCAGCTAAGGTATCTGTCTATTTCTGTTAAATCATTTCATTTAGATGATGGGGGTTGAAGCATGTTTAACACTCTTAGTAACAACTGCTTAAGAATCTTTCAAAGGAATTAAAGGCAGGTGCTTAGAGCTTTCCTTGAAAACATTCGTTTGACTCCTTGAATACTCCTGGAATTTCGTTCTCACAGAGCAGCACTAATCCTGTAACTGGTCGAGATTACAATTCCTTGAGGCTTACTTCATAAAGAATTTTAAACCAACCGTAAAAGAAGGCCTCAAAGCCTCCAGGGACCTTGAACTATTCTAATTTCTAATCCGTATTGCATCTCTCTTTATCACTTTAAGTTCCTGAAATCCTCTTGACACTTCTAATTCTTTATAAACAACTGCACTTGTAAACGTCCTTAACATGATTATGACTTGAATTAAAGTTGAAAATATTGTTCAAGCTGAAGATCAAACTCGTTTTTAATCCAACACTTGGATTTCCGATCGAAGCGGAACGATGTTTTCGTTTCTCGGACTTGTAATCTTTATGATGTATTCAAATTTCGCGATTTTGACGAATTACCGTTTTTCAAGGTAATTGAATTTCGCGAATCAAGTAACTGGTGCCCGTTTTTTAAACTGCACCATTGCTATTTTTCATTTGCCAAGGGCCTGCAGTTTTCGAATAATTCGTATTTTTCTCATGAGGGGAGGTGTTGTCAGCGTCGAAATTGTTAAATGTAATGACGTAATTGATACTGTCCTTCTACGCTCACGCAGGTAATTCCCAACTAGAACAATTTAAAATAGCAAAAAACAAGACTTGGAGAACGAGATCGCTGAAAGGTTTCTATAGGGCTAGGTCCGAGTGGATGGAATGTCACTTTGTTTGCCATTGCCTTTAAAAACATACCAAAAATATTCGTCAAAACATTTACCATGGTCCCATGGTCACGTCATTAATGTGATTAGCCTTTGATGTTGAAACAAGTTTCGTCAGGAAAAAGTAAAAAGATCGGCACTATGTTCGATCCTGAAACAATTAAAGTGGTTCATTCGCAGATGCTTCATCAAGTAGCATCGATTTCCTTTATTTTTCCCTCCAAATGGTGGACTGTGGGTCCAATAAATCCATAGTGGTGATTTTCCAGCACCAGATTAAGCGACTCCAACGGAAAGAGGTTATCTTTTCCTCGTATGAAGGGAAAACCTCGATTATAGTTCTGCTAACAAGTGCACTCTTTGGGGTAAGAGAGCTCATTAGAAGAAGTTCTCTTATGTCCCATGCCATGGTTTGCTGATAACGTGTTTATCCAGTCGTGCAGTACTAAAAGGGATACATCTTGTTTTAAGAAAAAGCGGGAAACGTCCTTGACCTATTTGATGGCCAGAAATCACGGTCATGAGCCCGCGCGCATCTGCCACTTGCGAAAACAATTTCCTGTGAGAACTGAGAGAGTTTTTGCTGAAAATTTTCGTACCGGCATGGCGGATAACCTTGAGAGATTCGGCCATTTTGACGAAGGATAAACACTCGGAGCTTTGCGAAAGCTTTGAGGTGGCCCAATGGTTCCTTGATATCTTGCCCATATATATTGGTTTCATCTGAATCACTTTTTGAAGCTTTTTATACAAGAAAAGCAAAACCAGTATAATCGCTGTTTTGTTCAAAATTGATCAGTAAACAGAAGAGATATTCAGTATTATGAAGCATGGGCGGCAAATGTGGACCGGTCTAAAGGAAGAGAATTACCGAACAGCACAATCTGCTTTATTGTGAAAATCCGGGATCGTCGGCCATTTAGATAGAAGAAAGGTTTAAAGCTGCTCCTTCAAAAGCTTACTAGAACTTTCTTAGGTAAAATCCTCAGCCACTTTAGATGCTTGACTTTCTAGCTAAAGCTCTTACAAACATGATAATCCTGCGATTGCCAAGATAACTTAGAGTCAATAACTGAACACCTAGGCAGCGACTTGTGTCAACATAACTTAAAATCTTATCACCAAGTTAGTTTAACTGGTTTCAAAGGAACACAGAAATTATTTCTAGTGATTAACATTGCTTCTGTCTTTCCACTATGAGTAGTCAGCTTATTATTTCTACACCAGTTATATATCTCTGCCAAAATGCGGTTTACTGCACTACACACAGTGTCAACTGAACAGCCAATGTAAGATAATGTGGTATTATCTGCATACAAAACTAATTCACCTTCATTTATCTTGGACCTTAATGGGATCCCTGTGGGACCACACAGTTCACAGCGCTAAGTTTTGATTGGCATCCATTGACAACAGCAAATTGTCCTGTCTTTGAAGTAGTCTCTCGACCATTCTAGGGCAGAACCATGAAATTCCAGAGCTTGGAGCTTTAGATCCAGAATTAAATGGGACACGCCGCAGTTCATTAATAAAACTGTCAATATTTCCATACACTGTATTCTTCAGGATTTTACTTAATATACTTAACATTTGAAGAGACCTTAATTACCTCTATCTGATAAATCACCTTTTTTATAGATTGTATGCATCCTTGAGTATTTTCCACAAAGTCAAAGAAGGTAAACTTTGAGGTCTCTAGGATAAACGTGGTCTGGGCCTGTAGCTTTCCTTGGGTTTATAGCTATCGTGTCTCTAAGACTCTTGAGGTGACGCATGTTGGAGTAATCCTGTAAATGTGATGTAGGTCTGAGTGTTCCTGTGTTGGTTGGATATTAGACTTTAAGTTTTCTCCAATTCTTGAGAAATAATCATTCATAAGTGTAGCCTTGACACTGTCCTCCAATATGAGGTTATCTTGATCATCTTTTATAAGACCAACGCTGTTTTGTTTACTTTCCTGTCTTTCAACTTTTTTTGACAAGTTTCCAGAAGTCTCTACTATTTTGGGTTTTGTGAAAAATCATAGTGACGGGTTACCTCATTTCTCACTTTCATATACTATATCCACAATTCCTCACTTTGTAATTCTTTAGCCTATCGAAGTAATTTATAGCGCTTATTCACGAGTTTTCTAACGTCTAAGTTAATCCATGGTAAAGAGTTTGTTCTGACTTTCACTTTCCTCTCTGATATATAATATATAGACCATGGAGCGTTTTCCATGTCTCCTATAAATGCATCAGTGTCCACTTGCTTATAATTTATTGAAGTAATAATCTTTAGTGGAGTTTTAGCTTTTTACTGCTAAAATGAATTTGTAACATTGAATATAAACCCTTATAAAAATATATCAGCTCCGAGTTATCAGTTAACGTTCTCTAAAGATGTAGAACTTAAACTTAATCCCAGGGGAGCCCTTTGCCATTTGCACTGACAACGACGTCACAAATAAGGACAACCATCGATTTTTAGCACAAGTAGCTTTACCAGATTTCATGGCCTCCATGTTCTATAGAAAATTTCGTAACTATTTTTAACTTGGATGCAACTAAGTCGTGGGTTTCCATGCTTGAAAGGTCGACAGTTTTCTAATTCTAAAAAAGTACCAAAAGCAAAACAAAAAAGCTTTTAGCAAAAAGATTGTCTTCAAAACATCTGCAATTATCACTTCCGCTCTATTAAAAAAATTATAATGATAATAATAATAGTAATTATGTCTACAACAAAGGCAAACCTTTTACCAAGACTAGAAGATATTTTAACACCCGGCGGAACAAGCAAAATGATAACTTTTGGCTGGTTTGTGCTCAAGAAAAGATTTTACCCCACACTGAGTATTACATTACACAGATGGGGTACATTTGGTACACGATCTTAACAAACCTTTTCACACACCCTCTGCTGAGCTTTGAAAACGTAAATAAAAAAATGCTGTTTTCAGTTTTTGTTGTGATAAACCCTTTTTTTATTCTAACAGACAGAAATCAGATTTATTGTTAAATTTTGTAAACAAAAGTTTGGCTTTTTCTTTTAATTACAGCTGTAATATTTGCACAGTAGCTTTTAATTGCATTTGATATTTACTCATGGAAAAGTTCGTGAAACAGTTGTCTTAACATCACAAAGGAAACAAGACCTACTGTCAAAAAGCCACGATTATTTTTGAATTTCGGTTCTCGGGTAAGAGACGAAATGTTAGAGAAACTGTAAGTTCCTTCTTTCCCCAAATGTTTGAAAGAAAGAGCACAGGTTCTAAAATCTTGGTTTCACCTTTCCCTACAGCGACGCGGGTTGGCCATAGCATATGTTGGAGTTGAAGTTTTGTTTACTTATGTGAACACAAGTTAGGAGATCTGATTTCTACGCATTCAAAGTATAATTTTAATGACCATTAAAAGGCGGAATCCAATATGGAAACGTTTGTAAACAATTACTCTTTAGATTTAAAAGGTTCTTTAGTAAGAAGAAGGTGTTGTAATTGCGTAGCGGTATGTTAATTATCATTTCTCTATTTTCAGTTTGAAAGCGAAAATGCTGCTGAACCGTTTTTAAACGAATTTAAAACACCATTTGTCCTAGAATGGAATCAAAAACTTGAAAAACTGGCAAGTCCGAAAACTTTGGAAACTTAACTTACTTAACCTAACTTAATGTTTCTTGCTCAACGTGAGTTGCTAGCAGCCGCGTTAGCAAAATAAGAAGTTATCAGATTAAGTTATCTCTGACGCGGCATAAAAAAATATTACCATTTTGACGTTGTATTAAAAGAAGTCAATTTGCATCCGAGCTAATTACACTAAAAGGTACATGAAGACCGCCCACTGTTTGCCGAAAGATTTAAAACAATGTGGAAACGGGACAATATGAGATATATATGAGCTGTTAAGAAAAGAAAACTTTATTTTTTAATATACTTCAGATGGAATAAACCGCGCACCGCGTGTTTTGTCTCTTCTCCTGGGAATTTGTAAAAAAACATGCAGTTATTTAGCGGTATTTAAAGAGAAAGTGTCCAGATGGCTGACTGCAAAAAGGAAACTCAGGTTTCTGGGCAACCATTGAACATAGTGAAAAATAATTCCTCGACACCTTCCGATGACAACAAAACTGTTGCCTCAGCGTGTAAGCGAATGACTCGAAGACACAGCCTCGTACCAACCATCGGGCTTATTCACCGCACCAGTTTTAGCAACAGTGTAACTGCGATGGCAATTGCCAAGCCAGAATCAAAGAAAAAAGTCTCACATGAGAAGGCTGGAAGCGTGGTTCAGAAACCAAAAGCTTGCAGCCCAAAGGACAAAGAAGAATACGGAATCGTGATGCTCGGAGCCGGGGGAGTTGGAAAAACAGGTGACAGTAATTAAACTGATTTACACGGTAAAAAAGGCTCCTGTTTTGTAGTTTATCGTCTAAAACCGAATGCAATTATCATATTTAGAGCCGTGACTGATAGCTGATGTTTTATTGATGTGTCATTGGGATCATTATATATTAGCTTTCAGTTTTTCCAGCTTTATACAAACTGTCTTGCTGTTTTATTGACGCTGCGTGTAAAAAGTAAGGCAAGAATTTTAAACTTTCGACGTTCGTGGAGCTTTTAATGATTATTGGATGGCTGATACTCCAAGACAAAAGCCGGATTTTCTAAATCCATCTATATTATTATTATATTTTAAATCAGTTCACCTCCCGCGGCGTAGATTAGAAAAAACGACTTAGATTCGTCACTGATATCTAGATTTTATACTCGCTGACAAAGCCAAAGATTATTGCTTCCTAAATCCAATTATAAAAAAATTTAAATTGGTTCACCTTCTGAATTAGAAATTAGCCTTCCATTTGTACTGTTGTAAACTATACTTACTTCCTTTAGAAAGGAATAAAACATCACTTGATATTTTTAAACAAATTCTGTCACAACTAACTCATGGAACACATGTGTGCTACATGTTCATTTTTCCGGAAAAGGCGTATAATTTTGAGTTAACATAACATACGCTTAACACAGAAATATGTTTTAACTTTTATTATGGTGTCTTTCAAGCCCTGTAGAGAGTTTCTGATGGTCAGTGTTAGCATTGCAACTGATAAACACCCGTCAGGTGTTGAATAGATTGTCAACTGAGCTGATTTTAATCACGAGGGATTAACGTATAAAGGATTTGAGATGGCTCTGTTGCCTACTATTTAGCACCTTGTTGGTTCCTTTCGTTTTTTGATTGACATGTTTTTATGTTGTTGTTTTTACCGTACAACAGCTTTGGTGGTACGTTTTGTCACAGGAAGATTTCTGAACGAGTATGACCCAACACTTGGTAAGTTTTGACACAGAACCATTTGTCGGAAGGACACCCTAGAATATGAATAATGAATGTTTTTTCTTAATTATCTTGTGATAGATTTTAAGATGGTTAAGCGTTTATGATGCACCGTAAATTAGAAGCCTAAATTAAGGAAACGGTGTATTTGCAAAAAGACGTCCAAAAAACGCACTGAAAAGAAAAGCGAAAAATGCCAAAACAAAATAAATTGCTTCCGTTGGATGGATGATGATATAGTTTTCCGCATTATAACTTTTCATGGGTCACCTAAACTTTCAGTGTTGACAGCTGAATTACAAAAATTTTAAACACAACTTGACTGATAACCTCAGAGAACCTGCAGAGAACTGTTGAGTCGAACCGAGCGATACCTCCGGCTCAGACAACTAGTTTACTTAATTTCCAGATCACCAACAACTTATCAACATTATTTGAGGTCTACAAGTTTCTATAAATCTAAAGTTCTGTTTCTTAAAATTTTCGGAAAGTATTTATTGTGGTTTTTAGGTAAATAGTTTATGTGCGTCGTGGTTTGTACGCGGAGATGAGTAAACTTTCGAGTGAACACGGACCGAGCTGTGCCATTTAATCGCCAAATTTATCAAATTCTGCAGACGTCAGAGTTCAGCTACTTGTAGATAAAGAGAATGAATTTTGCATTTCATTAGCAATTTGAAACGGATACATCTCAAAGGTTGCTCAACAATTTTGCAATTTCCGCTTATTCTTTTGGTTTCAGTATATCTGCTCTACACTAAATGAACTTTGTCTTTACGCGTGTTTTCTTTGTTTTAATATCGGGACATTTTCAAGTGTGGTTAACACCCATAAACAATTTTTTAATGAATTTCACATTTTCTGGTCGACAGCTATGCTTGCAATTTACATTCTCGGACGACTCAAGAATTAAGTTCTTATCTGAAATTGTTTGGACAAAAAATTAAGTAAGAGTCATATAATATGTAATCAAATGGTAACTGACTTCGGTGGGGCGTCCGTGATTCTTAGAAAAGCAGTTGCAATTTAGATACGATGTAATTATAAAGTTGTGCACCCTGTGAAGATGAAATTAGCTGACGTTTTGGACCGTACAAGTCCTTCGTCGCGTCGGAGTAAAGTCAATTTTTTTCGTTTTCATGTTACGTCATAGGTCTCAAAAATTAGAATCGAAATTCAGTTTTGAATCCTATCAACTGTATTATTTTATATGTTTTAGAAACTATGGTTTCATTATATTTCAATATTATTTCATAAAAATTTTGATTTACTCAATGTTTTTTCGTATAGTGTTGGACGATAACTAGGTCTATGCCACTCAACGCAGAGTCACGTTGCGACAAATTTATGAGTTTGGTTTATTATTTGCTTATAAGTGTCATTTACATAGTGAAACATAATGAAATGTTTTGATCTTATGCTTGAATTTAAGCTTTTAAGTTTTGGCGGCCATTTTTGTGGACATGTCGAGGTTCATCAGCATGGCGCCGCCATACATTCACACTAAATCTTCAGAAACTTTGTTCGCCAGTAACTCCGTAAAGAAATGCTCTTTTGCTCCAAAATTATCCCAAAGCTAATGTTTTGATTGCTCTATAGCCCATGAGCCCTTTACCTTATTCGGCAAAGGAATCAATATTACGAAATTTCAAAACATCGACATACCACGTGATTGCTACCGACTCAAGTCCGTGAGTTTGTCTTTCAGTACCGCACGTTCGGACGGTGTACAACTTTATATCTACATTACAAACATAAAGTATAAGAGTAATATAGATTAGCCTCTTCGCCGATGTTTTCAGTGAACAATTCTCGCAGTTGGCAAGGATGCCGGATATTTTTTATGTATAGTATACGCGAGCGAATTTTATTTCACTTACTTTGGTTTATAAAGAACACCGCAAGCCAAGGAGAGGAGCTGAGACTTGCACATACCAACGTTATACTTATAGCCGTGTGAGAGAGAGAGAGAGAGAGAGAGAGAGAGAGAGAGAGAGAGAGAGAGAGAGAGAGAGAGAGAGAGAGAGAGAG
>JAODFW020914319.1:0-11198 GCA_027575235.2 Palythoa mutuki
GATATGAAAAGGAAATATAGAAGTATATATGTAAGGAAATGCCTAGGGCCTAAATTTTGCTAAAGATGTTACTTTCGCAACTGGGTTTATACATGATAAAAACTCTATATAAATATAAAAGTTACTGTTTCACCAGTTAAAAAGTGAAAAGTTTTAAATAAATCTAAAAATGTTCCGACGTTTCGGATATATCCTATAAATAGCCTCGCAAAGTCATTCTTATCACTTCCCCTGAAGAAGGATAGCGATTGATATTCAAAACGTCGGCACATTTTTAGATTTATCTTAAACTTTTAACTTTTTAACTGGGGAAACAGTAACTTTTATATTTATATAGAGTTTTTATCAAACCTAAATTTGTTTTCGAGTTAGGTCCCTAGCCAGAACATGTGTTAAATTGAAAATATGTAGCTTTAAACAAACAAACGAAGATAAACAACAAAGCGAAGCACACAGAACACATAGCACATAAACAAGAAGAACACATATAGGGGAAGGTTATTAGTTCGTCTCAAGAGTTCCATTTTGTTTTAGTAATAGGTAACTTTTGGCCCTTTTGAGTTTTGTTTAAAAATATATTTCTGTTTACTTGTTTTAGATCGGGGGGCAGTTTTTCCCAGATGTTAGTTGCCAACACAGAAAGTGTTTGTTTGCCAGTGTTGCTGGTAATTGCACTTGTATTAGAAATCAATCTTAAAAATTATGTTTTATTGGTATAGTTTTAGCCAGTATAACATGTACTCTCCTGGAAGTCCTGCTTTTATTATTTTATTTCATAATCATATAGCTTTTTGCATCGCCATCAGCTGTGAGTGCGTCAAGTTTCATCGAAGTTTCAGGCCTCAGGCACGAGGTTATAAGTACAAGAAACGTTTGCGACAAAACAAACTATTTTTGGTTCTTGACTTATTTCACATGTTACATTATAATCTATTTTTGTAGTTTGTTTTGTTTTGTGAATAATAGTCCTTGGAAACGCGGTTCATGTTCGAAAAAAGCACAGACTTGACGTCATCGATTTTATCTCTGACGAAAAACTCTCTTACCAGAACTAATCACAACATCCAAATATGGACATAATGTCCAAATATGGAAATGTTGTCTAAAGCAAGTCCTGGTCACGAGCGCGAGCGTTTTGTTCCTTGAGTCATCTTCCATCCAGGAACAAAAAAAATGGAATTAAAGATCTAAAGAGGCATTGTTAGTCGCATCTCAGGTCATATTGTAATCCTGCTTTCACTCAAAGGAAGACATCTAACTGTGAGAAGGATTTGACTCGCTTTCGTTGGAAAGCGGAAACCCGATTAAAAATGGGTTTTATTCGCATCAAGCTCATTGAAGTTGAGCCGGCGGAAGAATGGAAGACGCCAAATTCAACGTTTGATCCATACTGCGGAGTTCATATCAAAGAAGCGATTATGACTCCTGGTCAAGGAATACAACTAGTACAGAAGAAGAAAACCATTTATCCAGAATGGAATAAGTGCTTTGACACACATTTATATGATGGGCGAGTCATCTCAATTGTGGCTATGGAACGGCCGAATAACTTCTTGGCAGATGTCACAATTGGCGTACAATTTCTAGTTGACCAATGCAAGAAAAGTAATGGATTTTCCAGTATATGGGTATGTACAAGGAGGAGTTGTAAGGATTACTGTTTACTTTAGTTTTCTGTGTCACAAACACTGTCAAATATATGATCATTGACAGAAAACAATTCATTCAGTTTGTTTGGCATTTATCTCAGCAGGATAAAAAATGATAATTTTGCCTGGCAGCATTAGCAATTATCTTGACTGGTATCTGCCTTTTTATATAAGCATATAAAAGAAACAATTTATTATACTTAAATGTTTCGAAGTTAAATAACTCTTGTGTGTATTTTTTAATTGGAGCTATTTCTGTCATACTCTAGATAATAATATTCAACTTTTGAGATATTTGACCTCGCTCTCAACAAAACAATGCAGAACTGGTGTCTCTGGGTCAAAGCTGCAGAGAATCATTTCGCGATGGATGAAGAAGTGCTTTTTAATCAGTAAAAACGATATAAGAGGTTCCTTTATAGTGTCACTGAAACAATTTTTTTTGGCTCGAAATATTTAACATATATTTTAAATTTCTTAGAACTGCGAAAAAACGCATTTCAAATGGCCAAATCGTTTTTTGTTTTAATTTCCTACTACAGTGGTTCAAACTTGCAAAATTGTCAGCTTTCGTGATTCATTTTGGGGGACTGGGTTTGTAACATAACTCCTGACTTTCAATTTCGATTTATAAGACATTGGAGGAATGGCTGAAATAAATGTTAGCACCTGCTATTTGCGGACGGAAATGGACCTCCGTGCAAATGTAAATGTGAATTTTAATAAAGTGAAAGTGAAGAATTCAAATCTAAGTTTACAGCCTTTGATACTATTTGATCCAGAGCTGTTGGAAATGACATCATAACCCAGTCCCCCTAAACCATGGTCATGAACCAAAAAGATGCAAACTTCAGATGCAGTTAACAAATTAAATATACCACTAATTTGTGGAAACAGTGGTATTGGAACTTATAAATCACGAATGGAATTCAAGTGCTTACACCAGATCAAGTTTTTTATTTGAAATTAATTTTAAATTAGCAAACATTACATTTTTTATGTGATGCATTTTATTTAGAACCTTTTTTTTGGAATTTCAGCTTGACATGAAGCCAGCTGGTCGACTCATGGTACAAGTGAGACATTTTACAGAAGTAATTGGTATGTTAAATATGTGAAAGTTAATGTATTCCCAATGTTTTGTCACATTTTTCATTTTTGGGAACAGTTGTCTGTAGGATTTTCAATCAGAACCTTTAAATTGGTTGCTGAAATTGTGGAATAGGCAGGTAGTAGACAATTTTAGAAAATTTAAATAGTTTTGCTGAGGTGGACTTCATCATAATATGAATATTCTCCTTCAGATTTCTTATTTTCCAATATCTGTTGATCTCAGCCTTGAGCTCGGGTTCGTTTTCTTCACTTGTTTCTTCTTAGGGGGAAGAAGGCGCTCAAAAGTCGAAACATGTAAAGAAAAAGAACCCTGAAACCTTAACTCAAGATCAAAAGACATTGGAAAAAAAAGAAATCTGAAGGAGAATATTTATGGGTGGTAGACAACTTATATTGATGGTATGAGTTGATAATGAATGAAATCACTATTGACTTAATCAACTACTTGAACTTCTGCTCCAGTCGCACCAGGCATGGCACTATTGGTCTTTATATAAGGGGAAGCATGATCCCGCGGACCACAACCTTCTGTGATTTCTTCTAGCACATCGTAAACATGTGGAACATACTGCCAGAAGACATCAAGGCAGCCTCTTCTCTAAATATCTTCAAGAAGAAACTAAAGGATCTTTTTTACCAGAGACTGAATAGTGTTTTTAATCAGGACAACATAAGAACATACAAAATAATTTGTGTAAAGTGCAGATACACTAATGTTTATTCTGCTTGTTCATGTTAATTTTGTTTTCACATTTTAATAGCAATGGGTTTGCTGAGAGGGTTGGTAAAAGATTTTTTCTATAGGGGTGGGATATGGGTACATTAACCGAGTAGGGGACTATGAGTCCTATTGATTTTGTATCTAGCGCTTTGCACTGAATCCGAAAAATAAATAAATAAAAAATAAATTTTCTAATCAGCTCTAACTCTTTTTTTCACTTCACGGTCCTCAGTTGTCTGTGTATTTCTTCCTTAATGTAACCCTTCAATAGTTTTCCAAGAGCTGGCAGATATCCAAGGTTTACTTTGGCCTTTTCGTGTTCCAAGTACATTTTTTGCAAGCTTGAAGTTGTGTTGATAAACAAATTATATCATCACCGCAGGAACTTGAAAAAGCCGACGTTTCAAGCGTTAGCCCTTCGTCAGAGCATCTCCATACTTTTTTTGCTGTTTCGTTGTTAGCTTCTGTAATTTGTTTCCATGACTGCTCTATATCATTACCTCGTGGTTTCTTCTCTAGTATCTTTCTCATTTTATTTACATATTGCTCTCTTAAATCAGGGAATATCAGCTTGTTGGTTTCGTATCTGACCATCAAATTTCTTTGGCTCTTGCTCTTCCTTTTCTCTAACTTGATCTTTATCTTTGTTACTATCATGCAGCTCATGATCGCTACCAATAGCGGCCCCTCGCACGGTTCTGACGTCTTAAACCCTTCTTCGATATTTATTTTCACAGCCACATGATCGATTTGGATTGTTTTGTGGCCACTCGGTGAGGTCCACGTGTATTACGAATGTTTTTGGTGCTTAAAAAACGGTTTCACCGATCGCTAATTCATTTTGAGCGCAAAAGTTGATAAGTTTAACTCATCGTTTTTGTTTCTGTCGCCTATCCCTTCTCCGCCCATTACATTCTCTCTTACAAGTTATCTTGACTAATCTTTACGTTTTCATCGCCCACGACAATTGTAGATCATTCCTCGGTACTTTTTCTGTGAATTAACTTACTTGTTCATAAAACTCTTCTTTATCTTCTGGGTCGACCTCGTTTGTTGGCGCATATGTTTGAATTACGGCGTTGTTCATAAACTTTCTGGAAATCTTCTTATACTTACTGGTTCCTAGTTTATCAAACGCTTTTCTAAAGCTTTAGCAACAAACAATAGACCCTTGCAAAAATGGCGGCGATTTTAATATTCTTTTGTCTACATTCAAATTAGCCTTACTGGCCTCGTCTGGAGTAACATACTCTTTTGAAAGTTTAACACAACAACGAGGTTAAAAAGACTTACCGTATTTACTCGAATGAACGCCGCGGCGTTTATTAAATTTTTCATGATTTGGGTGCGGCGTTTATTAAATTTTTCATGATTTGGGTGCGGCGTTTATTTGAGGGCGGCGTTTATTCGAGGGCAGCGTTTATTTCAAGTGCTGTTTATTTTTTTAAACAACCAACCGTAACGTTACCTTAAAAAGAGGAAAAATGATACAGTTCTTTGTCTGGCTGTACCGATCACACCTTACAGTTTCTTGAAAACGCGTAAGGAATCTTTAAACTGCCTTTCAAACTTTAAACTTATAGTTTTAAACAACTCTGCTCTGCGTTTGTAAAAAGTGAACGTCACAAATTTGATGTGTTAGTTTGTTGTCTGTTCCAGGGTGCGGCATTTATTCGAGGGTGGCATTTATTAATATTTTGGCTCTCAGGTGTGGCGTTTATTCGAGGGCGGCGTTTAATTGAGGGCGGCGTTTATTCGAATAAATACGGTATACAAGAACTACTGTTATGTACTTATTGTGTCAATATCACCATCTTGTATCCTAAAAAATACACAATACAAACACTTTCACATGACTACCACTAATTAATAAGAGTTTGCATTGCGCCCTTGAAAAAATGTTTGGTATAGTCTTGATGCCCTTTGATAAATGTCTTGGTGCTCTATTTTTGGCAAAAATCTTGAGGCCAAAAAGGCTGTGCAAAAACCATGCAAAAACATTAGAGAGTTCAAGGCCTGATTAACTGCAGAGGACTGTCAACTTATTTCCGTGTCACATATTATTATTTGAGCATAATGCTTGTAACTCCTTGAAGAATTTGAAATAAGATGAAAACAAAATTAGTCAATACAGTTTAAACTTAAACTGTGTAAATCAAGGTATTCATATCACATTTTTAATTATTTTCCAGAAAAAAGAACTTTATGTTCAAATGAATTACTTGTCAAATTAAACAAAACAGTAAACAAGTGTACATACAGATGTCTCTGTACTTTGGCCTTCCTTGCTGGGTGACTCCAAGAACCCAGGTTCTGTTGGCATACACAGCTCTGGGTGAACAACCAAAGAGAATGCCATTAGCTAAGAGTACTGCATTTGGTACAAGTTAAAGTTAAAAACAAGATTTTCTATTAACCATGATATACCCAATATATAGCTGATACATGTTTAACTTTCAACTAACAATGAAAATTCTAAGTTGATTCAGTATTCAACAACTAAACTATGATAAGTTGAAAAAAATAAAAGATATAAAGGATATTCTGTATATTGTGTTGAGCTCCAAATTAAATTTATTTATTAATAAATTAAACAACTTGGGAAATTGAAAAATTGAAGTGTTCAAATTGAATTGAGTTGGATCATATTGAGTTTTATATCTATCCTCTATGGTATTGGCTGCTATGTCAGGGATGTAGATAATAGCCAAAAGCCGGGAAAATTACCCGGCTGTGAACGTGATTTTTCTGGCTGTAAAGCACCACTTCTTTCTCCAAAATGTTTTAAATGTTATCAGCACGCTACAGTGGGACTTCGGCCCAAATGCCCTCCTATCATTGCTAGATTCCCGCCTGTTAAAAACTTTAGCTACATCACTGAGTTTATAATACTTGCATCCCTGTATGCCATTCATCATTCACAGCAACTTCTAAGTACTTTTGATCTGAGTATGCAGTCTGTGGCTAATCGAACAGTTACAGTGTATCAGTATGCAACTAAGTTGTAGCCCTAGGGTCATGAGCCAGTCTGACAACAATGAAGTCTTAATCTAGCCAGCTTGTTACAAACTAATTAAATGAATACATGAGTACCAGTTTCTAATGGACACTAATCAGCAGTGACTTAGTTTTCCATCCAGGGAAGAGTCAAAAACCCTCATCTGCTAACACTACAGAAACCAGAAATACACAGTCACTAGCTTTAGTGCGCCGCTAAGCCAAACAGAGTACTAATAAATATATTTCTAAATATAGTATAATTATGTAATTCTGTATGCATAAAAATTGACAAAAAAGGGCCTCTGGCAAAACCTGTTGCAATGACCCTTTCCTTTCAGGGGTAAAGTTAATACATTTTCACTTTATTCAACTGCTTTTAATATTATATATTTGAAAGAGATTCAGTCTGTGATTTTAATTCAAGTGTTAACAGTATAATTTGCACCTACCCTTTTCAGAAATGAGTGTAAACAAGGTATCAATCTATCATGTAAGGACTGGGTAAAGTGTTTTGGAAGATGATCTTTCAAAGCAAGCTTCAATCGATAGGGTTTGTGTCCACCCAAACACTTTACCCAGTTGCATGCGGTAAACTACAGCGGCGTGGTTGGCACAGTGGTAAGATCTCTCCCTTCTAACCACAAAGTCCCCGGTTCAAACCTCAGCTCAACCGAGTGTTGAACAATTGTGTGACCTTCCTTTCTGCCAAAGTTGACTTAGCTTTCCATTCTCCCAAGGTCAGTAAAATGAGTAGCAGTTTCTGCGGGGGGCTAACCTGCGATGGATTAGTGTCTCGTCCAGGGGGAGTCAATGACTCTCATCCGTTTAACACTATAGAAACTGGAGATAAGCACTGGCTCCAATGGGTTACTTAGGCTCGTAAAAGGATTTAGCTTAGCTTAGCATGTGGTAAACTAGTACCTAGGTTTCTACTCATTTTTGACAAAGGGCAAATTATACTGTCAGTACCTTCTAGCTTCTCTTGCCTCAAGTTCTTTTTTTCTTCTTGCCGACATGATGGCCTCTCTTCCTCGTACCCTTGCTTCCCATGACGACAATGATCCCCTGCTTCTCCCTGGCTGTGCACCTCCAGCTAAAGTAGTTCTGTAGCGGAATCGTCTTCTATCTTGGCTGGATTGATTATTGGCTGAGCTAGAACTTTTAGGCTGGGAGTCCGGCAAGAAATGCTGCCAAAGATACAGTTTGGAGTAAAACAAGAACGAAAGTTACTACTTCAACACAAACAAAAAGTTCAAAAGTTTTCTTGTGTTCCCCTTCCACATGGTATTGGAAAAACAGACGGCTGCTTGAAAAAAATTGGCCTACAAATTTATAAACCTGCTCAGTGTAAAATATGAAATCAGCAAACATTTGCTGGTCAAACCTGGCTTTAGGAAAATGTTATTGAAAACATATCAGCTTGTTTTCAAAACTTTTCCTGTTCTCTTTTACCTAAGTCGACTCTTACTTTTCTGCTTTTGAAATTTGATGGTACTTACTTTTTGATACAACTAGTTAACTTACTTTACTCTGTAGAAGGACTATAATCCAAAACATTGCAGTTTTATTTCCTGTGTCAACAAATTTTAATTTTAACTGTTTCTATCACAACATTGACAAAAGCCATTGCTAGTTTCTGTCTTTCTCAAGGAAGACATCTCGGAATTTTGTTATGGACATATCATGTTACTGGGAAAGTGCTATTCAGCCTGTATGCAAATTTAACACTGTTTACGTTTCGTTGCATGGTACATAAACAGGTTACTCAACATGTCATTATGTTGAAAGAAATATTTGACAAACAAGAAAGCATTAAATATTTTTCTGAAAGCACATATCGATACTTTTTTTATATGAGATCAGTAGAACTAAACATGACCAAGCCAACATCAATGCTTGGCTAGTAAAAAAATTATTTGGCAAGTAACATTTAAATTATCACTAGCAACTAGATTAGTAAGTTGAAAAGATAGTGTCGACCCCTGGACTGAATTGAGTAAGTTCTTCAGAAGTGTTCAATATTAGGAGCAAAGTAGCTACTGGGGAGAAAAGTTAATTTCATACCCTGATGGATGTGCTCTGATCAAGGGGCCTCTTAGGGTAAGGAAATAATGTATGAATTCTATCAAACATATATTATAATTATATTTAACAAATAGCTTCCATGTTGGCATGCATCTGTTCAGTAATAGATCATAGATGACGTAAAGCTGTGGTAAGGACAAAAAAGTAGCATACAAGGCAATAGCTGAGTGTGTCACTGATGTTCTTACCACAGTTTGACATCCTCTATGATCTATTACTGAACAGACGCACAAAAACATGGAAAATATTTGTTTTATATAATTAAAAATTAAAAACTTTGTAATGGTGACATCAATCGTGCATCTGTCCTGTAATAGATCATAGGCGAGAACCAATCAAAATGGGAGAATAACTTGGGTTATCATATAAAGCAGTACATTGTACTTACCTGCTCATATTCTGTCATAGACTTGACACTATGTATGACTGATGTAAAACTGGACTTGCACAATGGACAACTCTTGACAACCTCTGCCCATTGAAGGATGCAGTAATAACAAAAGGCATTTGAAAAGAGTTAAGGAAAATACTTCATAACACAAATGAAAAATCTAAATAATTAGTTCAGCATTATACTCATCATTTTTGTTTCTCTACTGCTAGCTAAAAAAAATCTAAATCCTTTTACGAGCCAAAGTGGCCCCTTGGTGCCCGAGCTTATCTCCGGTTTCTGTAGATGTGGATAAGAATCATTGACTCCCCCTGAATGGGACACTAATCCATCACAGGTTAGTCCCCAGCAGAAGCTGGTACTCATTTTACCGACCTCGGAGGATAGAAAGCTGAGTCAACTTTGGTGGAAATGAAGGTCACACAAATGTTCAACACCTGGCTGAGCCAGGAGTTGAACCTGCAACGTTGTGGTTAGAAGGCAGAGATCTTACCACTGCGCCAACCACGCCACTAGTTTTCTCTACTGCAACTGTTACTTTTGTTTATGCTCCCCAAACTCAAATTTATAATTTATTTATACGAAACCTCATTAGAAAAAGAGAAGAGGTTATGAGGCTTGAAACATGCTCTTGAACTAAATGGCTAGCATTATCACATCAGTAATCCAATGTGTTGCCAGTATAGGTGGTCCCTGATAGTGTAGTGGTTAACACACCTGGCTAGAAATTCAAAAGGTGTGGGTTTGTCAGTCCCGCTCTGGGTAAAATAACAATTTTTTCTGAAGGGTATGTTAGAAAATAATGTATTTATTTCCCTAGTTCTCTGCTACAAAGCTACTCTGAAACTTTGTTTTGTATGCATCAACTTAAAGACTATCTTAGTTGAAAGTAATTTTTAAACTCTTGAATAAAGCTCTCTATAAAATCTCAAAATAAATGCATCAAAGGATATGAAAACACTGATCCAGAAAAGATTTATTCTCAAATTCATCAAGGCAAATTGAGCAAACATGGTCCCTTGGGCTGCTGTTGCCTTTGTTCTTTTTCTTTGGTTTGTTGCTGTTGAGTAATATATCTTTATCATCACAACTGTCCTTACATTCTAGATCGGACTCATTTGACTTTTTGTCTTCACAAGCTTTGTAGTTCTTTATGTTTATATCTGTTTCATTAATATTGTTTGTCTTGACACAAATGATTTCAACTTCATCATCACTTGCAACAATGATTGGTAAAGACTCTGAGCCTTGCGATGACTGTGCATTCACATTTCTTGTACAATCATCAACATTTTCATCATTGTCACCTAGCCAAACAGTTACGTTGGCATTTTCAATTTGGTTTTGTGTCTGTCTTGTAATCAACTCTAATTGATTATGAAGATTCTGCATTTCTTGTGCATCATCAAAACTCTGTTCATTTAGTCTAAATTCTGTGCGCAATTCTTTATTTGCAATATCATTAGCTTGATTTGACACATGAGTGCACGACTGGCTGTCACTACAATTATTTCCTGCTTCGGCTGATAGTGGACTTTGTTCATTAGAATAATCCTGGTTATTTCCACCAGTCACTGTTTCATTTCTACACATTAATGACTGTAGATCTTCATTTAGCTCACTCCGTACTGTGTCATCAGCAACAGGAGGTCGTATCACAGGGTTAATGATTGCATCACGGTCCTCTTCTGTTGAACACACTATGCTATCTGTGTTGTTTTGCACAACTTCGCAGCTAATAACACTTTTACTTGCATCACTTATCGGAATTATCTTCTGTTTTTCTTCTGTTTCTCGCTGGTGAGCAGGAAAGGCGTAGGAGATATTACAAATTTCACTGTTTGCGGATCCGTCTGATAAACATTCCTGGTTCTCACGAAATGCCTGGCTGGTACCAACTGTCGCCGTAACGCAGTGATTATTTGTTGTGTTTGCATTCTTGGTTGGTTGGTTTAGATGGCTTATTGCCGGATGTAACTTTGTGAGTGAGTTCTCCCTATCCATAGTTCTTTATCAATAAAGACGAAATCACATCTTTCGAAGAACGAACCTTTCTCAGTTTTTGTAAGCTTATGCATTAGCGAAATGATCCAAGCGAGACATTATGCGAGTTAAACTCCAATCGTAAAATATTAAAGTAACAATCCCTCAAGAAACCTCAAGATATTTCGTGCCTCACAAGAATCACCTCCATATTTATTTCTCGTTCTCCTCTTTTTTCGTCGAGATCTAAACGTTC
>JAODFW020915315.1:0-11196 GCA_027575235.2 Palythoa mutuki
TAATTGTTAAATAGCCCGAGATAGCGAACCAATCAGAATGCTTATATCGCCAAGGTCACTGAGTTTGTATATACTAACTACAATTATAGTTTTCACAATAGTTACGCTTTACAATCCTACTAAAAATAGCTACAATTAGATATATACAAAGGAAACGAACGGCCAAACAGGAAAGCTTTGACATTTGACATGAAAGAGTTTAGTTTTTATTGCAGTCGGATTTGAAATTCAAAGGATCTATAACTGTATAACATTTCTCACTTTTCTTAAAACAAATAGCAAACTGAGATAACAGTAGTATTTACAGTAAACTAGCAATTACCAATCATTTTAATAAGAATGCGGCGAATTTGTGGTTCAGTGTTTATTTTAGTTATCCCATCGTAGGGCTTCGCGATTAATCGACTCCTAGTCGACCAAGCATCGACTCTTTACTCGTCCTAGCGAGTCGTTGTCGGCCCAGCATCGTATCGAGGCATTTTGAGACACTCTTCCGGCGGAATGCTCAATGAACACTCAACTATGAAGCTATTCACGCTTCGCGCTCGCCGCAATTTGTGAGACTTAAAACTTGTAACTTTATTTAAATAGACTGAGATGTCCACCATCATAATCTCAAACTGTGTTCAGCTAGGTTTCAATGCAATAAACATTCCTAGAAACCGATTGACGCCTGCGCGATGCTTCTTGTAATACCTCTCTCAAATACTGAAAACTCGGTGAAAACAAAATTTGTCAAAAATAACACTGAATGTTGTTAATTTAAGTAACAGTATAAAAACCAAAGCGCAGAAAATTAATTATAATTCGAGTTCGGATGACTCAGTTAATTTCCTAACAAGGTAGATGATGTAAGTTCAGCCTGGAAATAGTGATAACTAAAACGGGATGGGAAGGCTAGGGGGTTATATAACTTTGGATTAGCCGAAATTCAACTGTAATAGTATTCACTATTGAACAACTAGATTCCCTGTTTGCGTGCGTCTGTTCAGAAATAGATCCATAGGAAACCCATACAATCTTAGAGAGTTGAATAAATGAATAAAAAAATCGTCTAAGGGAGAGAAGGAAAGGGGGAAATCTGTAAAAATCGCTAACTGATGGTTTGAAATCGCAACTGAATGTCAAAGACGACATCAACAACACCTCATGTAAGTAAAAATTTTTTTATTCATTTATTCAACTCTCTAAGTTTGTGTGGGTTTCCTGTGATAGATCATAGATAACGTCAAACTGTGGTAAGAACAAGAAAGTGGCACTCGAAGCGAAGGCCGAGTGTGTCACTGATGTTCTTACAACAGTTTGACGTCCTCTATGATCTATTGCTGAACAGACGCATAAAAACATGGAATCTATTTGTTTTATATAATAAAAAATAAAAAAAAATTGTTATGGTGACGTCAAGCATGCGTCTGTCCTCCAATAGATCACAGGCGAGAACCAATCAAAATGGAGAATAACTTGGGTTATTATATAATTAAATGAAAACCGTAATACGTTAAATTGTTTCAATACTAGTTTCAATCATTGTTAATTAACGTCTTCAAACAGGGATATATTTTCCCTCAAACAGAAAAGTGCATAATTCCATAGCAATTCGCAACAAGCACGCTCGTCGCAAAATTTTATTGGAACCCCTAAGAGGTACCAATTTGGGCGTGGCTCAGGTCGATTTCAAACCCTCAGAGGTACCATCCAAAAGCGCACATGCAGACAACATTTCAATCAATTTTATGTCTCTGTTTTTATGATACTGAGGAAGCCCTAAAAGGTACCGCAATGTATGAAAATGTCAACGTTTCGACCCTGGCACCCTAGGCGGTACCAAATCCTTGAATTTTTATCCCTACTGAGGTACGACGAGCATCCCCGCCCCAAAAAGTTGGAAGTCCCTATCCCCCCCCCTCCCCCTCCCATTCCGGGGGAGAGGTTCATTGACTGCAGTCAGTTGATCAAGTTAGTGCAGCAAGGAGATCACGCAAAAGAATGAGCACACTCTCACACACAAGCGTAGCCACAGTCTGTGGACTAACGTTGATTAGCAATACCCAAGTGTCGATCAGAATGTGGATATTTGTGGAATCAATGTTAATGAACAGCAGCAAAGTGTAGCTTACGAGCAGGCCATTCTTGTCGGGATTTGTGCGCGCGAATAACAGGTAGCACCTCTCTCAGCGTCTCAGTCGCGCGCTAATCATGACATGAAGCGCGACTACTCATAGCCTACAGCAAAGGGCGGTTGACGATATTTAACTTGCACCTTCCTAAGCTACGCATTTAATACAGTTACCGGCTTCTCCCGCATCATGAGAAACTGTGCATGGGTAATCTTATGAACAATACGGAGGAATGACTCCGGCGGTTCACCAGCTATGCCTTTTCTCTATACTTTTACTTCATGTTTCTCACAAACATACCGATAAATAGAAACAAAGAAAACCATAAAAAAAACTTGAACAGTGAACTAAAATTTATAATAGACCCTAGCATATAACTCGGCCAAGTTTTCTAGATGTTACAAATTGTTAGTTGGGTGGTTTTACCGGATTTCGTTGTTTTAGCTGACCTTCACTTACGTTTGGTGGATGAAGTTCAGCTAAATCTGAAATAAATCGGATCGGAAACATTTTATTGAGCCGATTTAAAGTAAAAAAACTAAAAGTTCAAACGTACCCCTATAATCTCGAGTAATTACAGTATAGTATTAGCGATGGGAGTTTGGATTATCTGTGGTCTAAAGTCGGATTTAAGGGGGCATTCTAGTTAAAACTTTAGTGGATAGTGAAAGAGTTGAGATGGAGATTTGAAGAGACAAGCACCAAACCGTCCCTCCTGACCATGCGCAAGTGCAGCTTTGGTTTGGGTACGGTTTGGCGATTTTCTATCAAATATTAACTTCAAAATTAATTTTTTAACTTCTCTTAAATTCCCAAAACTCAAATTTCTCTTTAAAATTACCAACCCCCCCGTCCTTAATCATAACATCTAAATCTAATCCGAAAATATTCAAGATGCTTCCTTTACATTCAGTCTGTGAATGTAATTGAGGATTTTCAAACTTTCACTTATTTGAGAACGGACTGGTGAATCCGTTAATCAAGAGATGAAATTGTGTAAAAAAAGGTAAAGACTTTATTTAACGAAGGTAACATGTGACAGTGAAACTGATAAACTTGTGGCCCTCGGTGCGCACTTTACCCCCACTCCTCTGTCAGTGCTCCGTCTTATGGGTATTTAAAGCTCAAGCTACATGGACAGGAGGAAAGTCGGAACAGGCGTTGGAGTCACCGAGAATCGAACTGGGGACCTCCAGCACAGAAGGCAGCACACTTACCAACTGTGCTACGCCTGCTCCTTGAAACATTTGTTATTGGATTAAAAAATATGTTCCCATTTCATACCAGAGGATACACTTTGAACATATCTTTACAAAAGAGTTTCCTTTATTTCCCCTAACCCTTGTCTTTGCCACTTGCTTTCAAGAACCTCACCTCTACCCCTACCATTTATCCCTTACCTTACCCCCATGTCTTACACTTCCCATTTACCCTTACCCTTGACCCACATATTAGCAACACACAAGGTGTCATAAAAAACATTAGTAATTACTAAAGCATGAGCCATCACTTTGTTGCAAATTAACAAGATTTTTATTGTTGTCTGTACACAGCTTATGTCTCTGCCATCTCCCTCAGTCGCCTTACAGCACTCCTGACTGTAACTGCTGCTGTTGTGCTAGAAAAGAAAGTTTATAGTTACTAACAAATTTCGACTATCACAGAAAACTTATACTCTTTGGTGCCAAGTAAACAGTGGGGGAGGGGGTTGTTGCAAACAGGGGGGAGAAAATTTAAAAAAAAATTGTTTACTGTATACTGTACCTTTATAGACATGATTATAACACAATTATTTCAGGTCTTAGAAACCCCATATATCTCTTTTAGTAACTGCGAAACAAATCTCCCATTTTGAATTGTAAAAGAACAGTACACACAAAAAATTGAGATTAGGAAATCCAAAATTTTAATAAAATTAAAGCCATATTCCTAATAAGGTCCAAAAAATAGAGCACTGTGATGGTCAAACTGATGATGGCATTCTTTGAAAAGAAGAGCTCTTTGCCTCTACGATTACCTAGATATTATTTGGGAAATTTTCAGTTTATCAGCCTTTTGAACCTAGTTTCAAAGCCATTGTATGTAAAATATTCAATTCTATTGGTAATTTTGATTTTGCAACAGTGTCTACGGCACATGCACATTCAATTTTTTTTTGCTTCTCCTTTTACTGATTAATGATGATAATAATATTAATACTAATAATGATTTTTTTGATGTTGACGCTTTTCTGTACAGACTACATATTCATCTTCAAAGAAAAGCCAGTAGAGCAATAAATAAGAATAAAAACAAATCATTACAAAGAGAAAAATCAAATCACACATGTGTAATCCACTGATTCAGGCTAATTGTATATTTGCTTGAGCACAATTGATAAAGTCAACCAGAACTTTTCACTTGTTTCTTTCCGCCATCTTGGATTTCAACTGAGGTGTTGAAAAACACCAGTACTGCACAAGCATGCATTCTAACTTTAAAAAAACACTGCCTATTCCTTGACTCTAACTAGAGAATTTATCTACTATCTACAACTATAAATGAAATATCCCAGTTCTTACCTCACAACCCATGCTCCACCAGCAACGGTCTTCTTGCAAGCCTTACAATGCCAGATACCAACACATTTGCGTTTGAGGGTTAACTAAAAAACAGAATTTGATAAATATTGGATTATCTCAGTAATATAGTTACAAGTTTCTAGATTTGTTGAGTATCCTCAACACTATTTATAATAAGTCCTATGAAATATACAGGGCATGATAAAAGAGCTGTCTGCTAGCTTGAAGTGAGTAGATTTCATAGGCTACTACATTTTATGTGTGAGTTGCTGGTCAGGCTAGTAAAAAACATGTACTCCTTTTTGAGTACAAGCATAATGCTTGTGGGATGTGACTTTGAAAACAAGTTCAGCACATGCATGCCACTGGTAACTTGTAGCCACAAGAAATCTCCTTTTGACTTAAAAAGTTAAAACTAAATACCCCATGCAGGCATCTATTTCTTATATTTGGCAATGATCTCATTTTGCTATTTAAAAAAATTGCAATTAACTACAATCAATATCAATATCCTTTATTTGCATCCATTACAGTATATGTTGCAACGGTTTTTCTATATGTATAACATTTAACATAATATTTTCGCTATACAGTCGAACCTCGATTATCCGGACTCGTTGGGACCAGGCCAAATAGTCCAGATAATTGAGAGTCAGGATAATCGAAAGTATGAATATTAATGAGACACAAATTAAACTGAAAAACATCTAATTATGCAAGAATCGAAAAAACATTCACAACTCAAATTATTGCTCATAAATAGTTAACAACTAACTAAACAAACAATCAGAGCTCAGTGAAATGCACAACGTCAGTTATGGTGCGTGTCAGCATGAAAATTCTACTGTACTGATTTGTGTTTTCAAGCGAAACAAATTCATTACCAACTGGAGTTTTTTTCGTTGGAGGAAAATAGTTTCGCTATGAATTTTGAATGTGACAAATTAATATTCATGAAAAAACTGGGACCAGAAAGCAAGTCCAGATAATCGAACAATCCGGATAATCGAAAAATCCGGATAACCGAAGTCCGGATAATTGAGGTTTGACTGTAAATAACATTTGTTACAAATATAGATTTCTAGGTGTGGAATGCCCATTACATATTTAGTATTTTAGCAAAAGGAGCTCCAGCCACTGAGACTGCATTCTCTGGTAAGTCCATAAACCAACATAAAACTTCTACATGTGGTGGGCACCTCTGAGAGCCACAATCTTTTCATTTAAATATTGACTGAACTTCAGTCATTTTCAACTTAATGGAGTGTGCAACTTGATCATAAAGTTGGAAAGAATGTCCTACACAAGTTGAGCTCATCTGTAAAAGTCTTTCACAAGAATCAGGGGCTATGGGTTCGATTCCTGCCATCAATTACTAGAATAATTTTTCTTAATAATCAAATTTGAGTTGTGCTTTCCAATATCCTTCCAACTGAGCTTCCATCTTATAACAACAGGGCAATTCAAATGCACACGCTGTTATATCTTACAAACGGTAAATTGCAATTTTTATATTGTCAATGGGATAATAATCAAACCTAACATAGAATAATCAAAATATCGATTATTTGTAATTTGCAATACCGTTGCATTTTATTCTTTATTTATTTCCTAAAATATCGATCATTTGTACTAAATAAAAAATAAAAAGCGGTATTGCAAATTACAAATGATCGATATTTTAGGTAGTTGATTATTCTATCTATCCAAGATCTACTTTTGATCACAAGAACTATGGTCCTTACCTTTCCACAAAATAAGCATGTATATTTGGCGTGCTGAGTGATTTCGATCTTTTTTATCATTTTTCTCAGCGAGGCACCGTAACGTGTACCATACTTTCCGACAACTCCAACCTTCTTGGTCCGCTTGGCCTGAAGACAACATTCAAAACAAAGTACGTTAAGGCACAACAAAGAGTCATTTATACGCTAATAAATATACAGAATAAAAGTATGGATTTTCTGCACCAAAAGTAGATTTAACAAAGACGAGGATGGCAGCTTTCGAACGACTAAAATTAAGATTTCTTACCATAGTCGAAGAATTCACTGAGAATGTAAGAGAAGGGAAAAGAAGAGAAACATCCGGGCTTTTTGACTGGGAAGTATCGGTGTAGTCAGAACTTTGGTCCAGCGGTCTTTTCGCCGAGTTTGGCGCGCCTGTTCAAATCAGCCAGAAGTTTTGTAGTTGGTTTGAAATGAGTAAGACAAAGGGATCAGAAAGTAAGTTTTAAACAACTGAAGCTCTAATAAATCATGTTTTAGTTTCGAAAACCCTTTCTTTAAAGTATGCTGAAACTTACAGCAAGATTTTCCCACTATTTTTGAAAAGAAAAAGCGATTTTGTCGCCATAATTATCTTTGAAAAAGTTGAGACTTTTTCGTTTGTTTTCTTAGGTAAAGTCTGCAGTGCTGTTTTGGATTATTTAAATAAACAGAACAGACCCTATAGCGCCAGTAAGTACTGAATATTTGCTTTTATTATTATTGCTGTTTTCTATTGTTAATTTTTGTTTTCATATTACAATATTAGCAATAACTGGATAAGATTACATAATTTTATTATGTTATGTTATGCATGAAATTTATTGTAAGATTAAATCTTTTTTTAAAAAGCAATTGTATCGGCCTTGTATAATTCCCCACCCCTTTCCCAACAGTTGATATCTTCAACAACTTGCATAAGGAGCATGGGAAAACTGTAAGTTAAACTAATTTAATATTTAGGGTTTTTAAGATCATGGTAGTGTTTTTAATTTAAAGATTAAATAAATTGAACATCCTTAATTTAAACCTTTTTAGGCTGTTGTGAAAGCCTTGGAATCATTGTCAAGTGAAGGAAAGATTAAAGAGAAAGTTTATGGAAAGCAGAAGGTTTATTCTCCTAGCCAGGTATGTTAAGCTGAGAATTCTTCTCTTGCAAAATAAAAGCTTCTATGCATTCATTAATTGTATAATTGATTACTATTATTTAATTATGATGGTGATGATGATGGTGATGGCTTAAAATCATAATTATTCCTTACTAGACAGTCTGGAATGACTAGGACACCAAGCCACCTTTATAGGTATTCTTGGACTCTTCTGAGGTTTATTATAATATTGTTATTATAATTATTATTTTTATTATTATTTCTATTAATCATTAATTTAAAAAGGATATTTATTGATTCACAAGGGTTGCCCAGTGTGTGGATATTAACGCAGTGTGGCTAGTAAAAAATTATGTGCTGCAAAAAATAAAGAGTTATCAAAAGATGATATTAAATTAATAGATATTAAAAAGACTGTTCATTTATCTAGGTAAGCAGTGAGGGCAGCTTTGAAAGCAGCTTTTGATGGTTACTCAAAAATGCTTTCAGGAAGTTAGTTCCATTTCTTGCAACACTTGTTTGGTCTTAAAAATGTTGTAACTATAAACCTTACTTGAAAATCACTGACTACCAGCCACATTCTATCAAACAAATTTTAAAACCAAATATGTTTAAAAGCCTTGTTTTTAAAAAGAAGCAAGTTATACCACTGGGTGGGTACAAAGAAATATTTGATCATATATAAGTCAAGGTTTTGAGACATGCTAAATCTAAGCTAAATCCGTTTACGAGTCTAAGTGGCCCATGGAGCCGGTGCTTATCCCCAGTTTCTGTAGATGTGTTAAGCAGATGAGAGTCATTGACTCCCCCTGGACGGGACACTAATCCATCCCAGGTTAGCCTCCATCAGAAGCTGGTACTCATTTTACTGACCTCAGGAGGATGGAAAGCTGAGTTAACTTTGGCGGAAAAGAAGGTCACACAAATGTTCAACACTCAGCTGAGCTGGAGGTTGTAAATGGGACCTTCAGTTAGAAGGCAGAGATCTTATCGCTGCGCCAACCATGCCGCCGTTGAAGCAATAGGAGGATAGGTCACAATTGACTTTCAGCCCTGTCAGTGCCCAGGGTGGTTCCTGTTATTTTGAGTCTTGAGTTCTCGAAATATAAATCCTAATGTACATGCATTTTTATAAGAACAATTTTATAAGAATGAGCCATAAAATTGCCAAAATTTAAGAATAATTATTTAAGAACAAGCTCAGGCTGAGGCTTGATAACAAGAAAAAATTTTGTGGTAGAAAATTTACCAAAACTTGGTGACACAGCATAAAACAAAAAAATTCACTGTAAAGACTGCTCAACAAACAATGAAGGTAGTTTGCCTCTAAATTCAGCCGTACAATGCATGTGTGGCACAAGGAGTTTCATTTCCAATACCTTATTTTATTTTGTTTTTTCTTCAATAAAAACTGCTCACAGAAATAAGAACAAATTAAGAACAAATTGAGGCTGAAGTCTACAAAAAATTAAGAACAATGAGCCTCAGCAAAATTTACTGGTTGACATCAAAAAGTGTGTATACATAATACTTCAATTTATGAAAAAGTCAATAGACCAGTTTCGAATTCTTAGTTGATGCTGAGTTCAATGTCTACAGATTTATTTTAACAGTGTTAGCCTCATTTTGGTGTGAAATATTCAGAAATACAAGCGAGAGAAAGTGAAAAGTCACACCTCCAATAATACACACAGTTGTAAATGGTGTAAAAGTATGTTGGTATTTATAAATATTTAACTTCATAGTGAGGCTAACACTGTAAAGATGAATCTGTTATCACTGTAGTCAGCGGCACTTGCGATTCCGAAAATAGTCTATTGAAACATTAATATAGGTCATTAAGTAATAATTTGTAATAATACATTGATTGACCCAACTATGTGACTAACTTCAATTTTTTAGGTGCATCCAAAAAAAATCTGACCAATTATTTTTGACACTAAAATGGTGTAGCTCCAATGCCACCAAAAGGATTTTAGATCTTAAAGTTGCTGGAAGAAAAAGGGGTCATCTGAGAATGTCTTGAAGGGAGCTTGTCGATGGCAATTTGAGAGATTGGGGGCTTTCACCCCGTGACGCCCTGGACTGGAAAAGAATGCTTGCAAGTCGAATGCAACGTCTAACACACTCTTGTGTATGAAAGACGATAAATGATTAACTTAACTAACCAACTAACTAACTTTATTGTAGCAGATAATACACTAAGCTTGACTACCAAGATTTACTAGTACAGTGGAAAGAAATTACTTGTTTTCAAGAAAAACTTTTGGTACTCAGTTTGGACCAGTGGGTGACTTCCATTTTTTTTAGCGTTGAAATGACATGTCTCTAAAATATCTGTATTTATATTTTCTCTTAAATTGTAGACTTGATCCTGATCTTTATCAAGCTTGTCGAAAAGACGCCAAAGACGTGTGCCATGCACCCAACTGGGAAGACACAAATAGTGCATTGCCAAATGGCATGATTGTGTCTTGTTTATATCGGAACTCCCTCAGCCATGTCAAAAAGAAGGTGAGTTTTAAACTGCATTCCATTCCTGTGCGTACGTTTGGAATACCTTGAACATTTTTCGATCTGTGAAATTCCGAATGGTGCTTTATCGAATGATTGTCACAATTGAGTGAAAACTGGCAGATTGGGAGGATATTGATCAACTATTGGTTTGGACTTTTTTGATAATAAGCAATACCCAAATCACCACAGTAGTTTTAATTAAAACAACAATAACAATATTTTATTTCAATACCAATAATTTTGCAATTTATGATTTAAAATTATAAAGCTACTTAAGAACTTTAATCAAATGGTTTCAAGACAAAAGACAGCATGCAAAGCACCAAAGTTGGTGATCGATGATTATTGCAATTTGAAACACAAAAATGATGATCCCTTGCTAATACTAAGTTCCTTTGACATATTATTGAAACTTTGTGTACAGATTAGTAAGGAGTGCACAATCCACGTTCTGCGGGTGATGCATCAACGGGCCACAGATGTGAAGCTGCTCCCCCACGTGCAGGAAGCTTGTATGAAAGATCTCAGCCAACACTGCAGTGAAAATGTTGAGCCAGGAAATGTAAGTTCTTTGTTGATCTGCATGGGCTTCATTAAAGGTTGGGCACCGGGCAAATTGACCAGTTGTGAAGATGGCTTTGCCTGGTTGCTTCCAGTATCTTACCTAAAAGAATTTTGAAGAGTTTTAAGGCCTTGCATAAACATTGCTCAGGTGCCAACTGTAAAATTAATGCCCTCCTGCTCCAAACCTTAATGAAACCTCTGCATTCTATCACAAAGCTATTTATAACGTTGTGGCAAACAAGAGAGATAATAAGTTTATTCCCTCTCAAAAACCGAAAGCAACACCAGTGGAATCGTGTCTATTGTGAAGAGTGATCAAGTGGACATACTTACGTTGGTGAAACTCTCTGCAGAAACGAAGAAGTATCCAACTCACAACCCAGAATCAGCCCAACATCTCGCAGACAACCCAATGCATACTTTCACGTGGAAAACAGTTTGTTTTGCCAAATCAACACTTAAGCGGGGAGCAACCAACTTTGAACAAACAAGTTAATTGTTTCATATTAAGCTATTCCTATCGGGGATTACTTGAATAACAAAACAGTTCATTTGATAAAAG
>JAODFW020916323.1:0-11194 GCA_027575235.2 Palythoa mutuki
AACTTTAAAAAAATCATTTTGACTCAGATCTCTTGTGGTTTGTATTTAATAAAACAATTATTCCACTCACGTCTTGTCGGATATATGGTGAAAATAGCAAACTCGGCGCTTGGCGCCTCGTCGGCTATCTATCACCTCATATCCAACGCACGTTCCTGGAATAATTGTTAAATAATAAAATCTGCAATATAAAATACATACCGTTGTTTGAATCAATATGTCCGCCGTCATCCACAGTAATATTCACTGCGCGGATATTCATGCCAAAGCTTCTTATCTTTCCTCCACCTTCAACCAATAGAATCTTAGCTTTCAGTGTAAAGCGATTGGAATCTGCGTTTAAGCTATGAGTTATTATTTTTGAGTCGGCCATAATACGCACTGTTTCGTTGAACGTAAACTGGCCGTCAGGATCAGAGTCAGTAGAGCCTGTCAAGTAACAGTGAAGAGCTCCTCCGTTGAGTATTGTCAGATTTCTGACATGATGCAAGGTCCCTTCAACGTGGACCGACACTTTGTTCATTTCAGATACTGGGGCAAGGCCCAAATGACCACCGTCATAGATGTATGCGTTGAACGGGATGTCCAAGAACTGTCGATACAAATTCATCTCTTGATTTCGTCCAACATGAATCGTTCCAGTTCGGTCCCCGATCATAAAGCGGAAAAACATCGATACGCTGCGATTTATGGGTTTAGTTAAGATCGCCAGGTGAGCACCGCCGTAAATTTGAAGTTCTTCAAAGTGGAAGGCATGGGACCTATTTGCAAAATGATGTGAACCAGATTCTGGGAGAATCCACGCACGTGCTCCATCTTGTGTTAAATCTAGGTAGTTACTAATTCTAGGGTACAGAGGTTGCTGGCCACCATTATCCACAAGAAGTGTCCGATGGGTGTAGACCATATGGTACATAAAAGAAGTTCCGGGACCTCCTGCCTCAACACTGCTAGCTCCACCACGGGATTGGAAACTCCCAGTGTAAGTTGTATTTTTGGTGAAGTATACTGCAATCCTTCCACCGGCACCACCACCCGAGGAATCTCCACCAGAACCCCCATTTACTGAGATTGTACCTGTACCTTTGATCCTGTAGCAGTGCATCCAGATGCTCCCTCCACTTCCTCCGCCACTGAACCTGCAGCATAATTAATAAATAAATAAATACTGTATCCCACTCGACCTAGTGGCGGTAAGAGATTGAATCCAGGGTTGCCACTATTTGCTAAATGTGAAATTCAATAACTTTTTCAGGACTTTCCAGGACATTTTCAAGCAAATCGATTGCCTTCTCGTTAAAAAAAAATAAACATTTTTGTCAAAAATCAGTTCAACAATACACATACTATATTAACAAGCGTTAGAAGATTCGTTTCTGGATAAAAATCAAGCCTTCGTGAGTCGCAGTTTTTGTTTTACGACATTGTCACATTAAAAATATTTTAATAAACAGTATATTTTTATTAATTTTGGAAGTAAAAAACGAAAAGAATTTTTGGCCCATTCCAGGATTTTCAAGGACCGCTTACCAAATTTAAGGACTTTCGAGGGCCTCCCAGGATTTTCCAGGATTTTCAAGGTTCATGGCTACCTTGTTGAATCGCAAGGACGCAGCTCAATGAAGTCGGACAGAAAACATGTAATGGCGCCTCTGGCAGCCGCTATACGGTCCATGTATGACCTCGGCGCACAGCATTAACAGCCTGTTGTAATTTGATTAACTGGTGTCGATTTTACAAAGGGAAGGAATCGAAGTACTTGGGAAAAACCCTCAGAGCTAGATTAATATCGACAAATCTAGTCCACGTGCGAAGCCTAGGAGTCGATCCCAGGTCGTAGAGGTGGGAGGCGCTAACCACTACGATACGATAACCACTACGATACGATAACCACTACGATGACCACTACGATAACCACTACGATAACCACTACGATAACCACTACAATAACCACTGAGACCAATCAAAACTATTTTTATTGCCTTTTTTGCTTTTTCCCCTTTTATTCTCCTTTTCTTCTTTCTTTTATAGTTAGAAATTATTTTCTGAAAGCCGTTTTTATCAATAAAAAACGGCTTTCACATAATATTAAAAATATAAAAACGGCTTAAGATTTCACATCTTGTAATATTTATTTCGAGGGACAGCTTTAAGAATCACAGTTTATTCAGGAAATAATTTCTTACTATAAAAGAAATAATAAAAGGGGTAAAAAGCAAAAAAAAAACATTTGGTTGGTTTCTGTGGAACTCGATCTACGAACAACTTGCTACATACTCCGATTAATAAGCACAAGCATAAATAAGTAGGAATATAAAAAGATATCAATTTTCGGCATGTGTTAGAAATCCATAACGTATTAAATTTTTAAAGGTTTGAAAGTAGTTGTCAGCATAGCCTAGTGGTTAGAGCATCGACTTTACAACCCAACTTGGGAGGTGAGCAGTCAAGAATTCAAGCCCGGATTGAAAAGTTTTTTCATTGTGCGCTTATAGTTTAATGCATATATTAATCACCCGATTAAAAGTTTATAGCCGAGTGAGTGAGCGAATTTACCTCACTCCTACACCTCATCGATGACTGATGTAATCCATGAGGTAAAAACTGCAAAACAATTAGACTGGCGCTTAACATTCTTTTCGATAAAATTGTTACGGATAGTAACACACACGTTATAAAACAACATTTCCTCTAGTGCTATAACAAATTGACCTGTAATCTTAAAAAGAACTCTTAGAAAAATGTTCTAGGTTGAATATTATTGGAAAATACTTGTATTGCTTGACTGATTTTTAAGATTAATGAAAATGTACCAACATATTTTTAAAGTTCGTTAACGAAAATAAAGTTACTCATAAACAGATACATTAGTATACCAAAAGGGTGAATAGCACTTACTTTACAATACTTTTAAATATTTGGAGCTATAAATTTTAAAGGAGTAGTTTAGCTCTTGACGGGTTTTTTGGTGGAATTTTTCAATCTAATATTTACCTTACTTTTTTCGGGCATGTCATGCAGAAAGAAATGTACCTGGAAAGAGAGGACGAGACAAACCAAGGAGAAGGTTCATGGGTTTTATGTGCGAATCCTTTGGGATGTCACACATTGCGACTATTCGTAGATCACAGGACGGACACGAGTGGATCATTTGTCGCCAACGTCCATTGTGACGGCACAGTTATTATTAATATTTACCTGTCACTTCCGGGACCTCCGTTAGCTGCTACCTCGCCATCGATGTGGATAACATTGGTTACATTAAACCAGATTGTTCCCCCACCATTGCCTCCTTTCGCTCCTCCTCCTCTGCTTCCAAACCTGAATGGTTCATACAAATCCCCGTATGCAGCACCTGTTATCGGAGTTCCTTTACCACGTCCTCCACGCCCTCCATGGCCTCCCCCAGAGGACCCTGAACCGGAAGTGAATCCACGTCCCGGGTTAATAAGGCCGTGAATACTGGAACCACCAGGATGAGAAAGGTTAAATCCTAATTCATTGGCCTCAATTTGTCCCCCATCGTCAACTGTTATATTCTCGGCTAAAACTGTCAGCTTTGTGCCGCGAAAAATGCCGCCACCTTCAACAAACAGCGCTCTTACTTTGAACGTTATTCCAGGATGCAAGACTGCTGACGTAACTCCTTTAGCCAAGCCGCTATCCTGGACACGTACGGCATCAAAAGCAAAAGTGCTTTTAGTTTGGTCGAGCGTCCCTCCACCGTGATTCATCCAAATTGCCCCTCCGTGATGAAGAGTCATGTTCTGGATGTGTGCAACAACACCTGATACGTACATGGTGACCCCGTGTACTTCTGTGTAAGGAGCAAGCCCCAAGTAGCCACCGGAGTACACGTGAACACTGAATGGTAGATCAATAGTTGGTCTGCGGAGATCCATGACTTGGTTTAGAGAGACGTGAACGGTACCAGTGCGGTCACCTATCATGTATCGGAAAAATAAAGACGCGTTTCGCCCAACAGGATCGGTCAAAACGGCCAAGTGACCCCCGCCGTATATCTGAAGCTCTTCAAAGTGAAAGTTCAAGCCACGATCTGCAAAGTGATGTCCACTCGACTGTGGTAAGATCCACGCCCGACCACCATCACGTGATAAGTCTGTGTAGTTTCCAATGGCAGACACAAGTGGTTTCTGTCCACCGTTGTGAATGAGCAGTGTACGATGGGTGTGGACCATATGATACAAGAAAACAGTTCCAGGCCCGCCTGCTTCCGCCTTGCATAACTCTTCCTTTCCAAACTGACATCCCAAGGCTGCTCCTCCTCGTGCCTCGTAAACAAAGTAGGTTGATGTTGTGTTTACTTGGAAGTAAATAGCCACTCGTCCTCCTGCACCACCACCACCGGGATAGAGGGTCGACGTAGAACCTGCTCCACCATTTGCAGAAATTCTACCGTATCCACGGATTTCTTTACAATACATCCAAATACTTCCACCACTGCCACCACCGCTGCCCGGGTTAAGACCTTCTTCACCACTGGCGGACACTCTTCCATCTACATCTATGAAGCCAGTAACGTTCATCCAGAGAACACCGCCCCCAGTACCACCGCGCTTGTTTTGATACCCTTTTCCACCCGCGCTGCCAAGCTTATTTGGTTCGTATAGATCGCCATAAGCAAATCCCGATACTGCTGCCCCACTTATAACATTACCACGTCCACCACTTCCACCATGACCAGCACCTGAACCTCCATTTACATTGTCCAAACCATGTCCGGGATTAATACGACCATGCAAACCGCTGCCCTGATAACCATGTGAAGTGTTATAGCCCAGTGCATCAGCGATTAGTGCTCCTCCATCATCTATGGTGATATTCTCTGTCAGAAATGTTAGACGAGACCCTCGAATTAGTCCACCTCCTTCAATGAACACCGCTCGCGTGTGGAATGTTATACCGGGATCATTGACAGGTGAAGTGACGCAGTGAATTATTCCTCGGTCTTGTACACGCACAGTATCAAATTTATAGCCATGGATGTTCATCTGGTGTGACCTTCCACCGTGATTAAGCCACAGCTGACCTCCATGGTGAAGGGTAATGTTTTCAACATAAGCTAACACGCCACGAAGAATTATTTCCACACCGTGAATTTCCGTGTACGGTGCCAGCCCAAGATGTCCTCCACTGTAGACCTGGGCACTAAATGGTAAGTCAATTTCCGGTCGGAACAAATCTAAAACTTGTCTTTCTCCAATGTGAACCATTCCGGATCTGTCACCAATCATATACTTAAAGAAAAGCGACACATTCATGCTCTCGTTGTTTGCTAAAATTGGCCAAACAGCAAGGTGTGCACCACCATAAACTTGTAGTTCTTCAAAGTGAAACCTGTGCCTTTTTTCAGCAAAATGATGAATACCTGATTCTGGCATTATCCAAGCTTTACCTCCTTCTTTAGCTAAATTGTTGTAATTGATGTGCTTGTTCAGCGGTCTTCCCCCAGCGTTATCTACTAGTAGCGTCCGATGAGTATGGACGAGATGATACAGAAACACTGTACCAGGCCCTCCCGTTTCTGCCTGGGCTGAGGAGGCTTTCCCTCCATGTGCATTGTAACTATAGGTTTTGAAACAAAAAAGGGTTAAGTTCAATCAATCACTGTAACAACCATTACGCTCAATTAATTGTCAAATTAAAAATACCAATAATTAATCAAAGTGAAATGATATAAGGCAATGCCAAACAACAACAGGAAAAGAAAGTTGCTTTAAGACTATCACATGAAAAGTTACGCACCTGAAATACGAGAAAGTGTGGTTTTGTTTGAAGTACACAGCTATCCTCCCTCCTGAACCTCCTCCTCCGTGAGGTCCGTGAGGACCTGGCGGAGAGGATCCGCCATTAGCAGTGATCTTTCCGTAACCCTTGATGATGTCACAGTAAATCCACACACTACCGCCACTTCCCCCTCCTCCCTGGGACTGAGCGTCCGCTCCATCTACAGACAGCACTCCGTCAATCTCCAGTAGGAAGGAGACGTTCATAAACAGGCGACCTCCACCAGCACCTAGTAAACAACAGTCTGACAGTCACTTTTTGTTTTAAGAAATGAAATTAACAACGTTAATACCCCACCATAAATGTAGATGAAAAGTTCAGTATTAGCGTTAATTGGCAGCACTAAACTAGACAATGAACAGCTTCTCATGCCCATAAAGGCCCTGTTACACTGTGCAATTTTCTCAGCAACTTGTCTCGCAATGCTTAAAGATATAGCAATGCAAGTTGCCGAAGTTGGGTTTTACACTACAACGTGATCACAGCAACTTGCAATATTTTTGGCCGTACCCAGAGCTCCTCAGAATAAAACAAAAAGTGTGCGCAAGCGCTGTTGGAAAAAAACTACCGTAAAATTGCGAGAAAAATGCTGGAGGGGTGACACACTGTGCAATGGTGTTGCCAGTTTCTGCGATCCGTTGCAAAAAGTAGACTTGAGTTCTACGGCAATGGCATTGCGAGACAAGTCGCTGAAAAAATTGCGCAGTGTAACAGGGCTTTAAGGGAACGTTCATTTGTTATGAGGTGGGGGGATGAGGCTGGCGAATTAATTAAAAATGGGGATGACTCTCTTTTCTTCACAATAATTATTTTGGTGAACATAATCTGTATGGCAAAGACCGTGTACGAATTGCCGCGAGCACGGGATCAAAATAGATCTATCAGTCAACATGCTAAAATACAAGATTAGTAAATGAAAGACTGATGCACTGCGTAAAAGAGATGCTTGTACAAAGATACAGTTTCTGAGCATGAATAAAGTACTGGCTTTCGAACTGGCTTTGCCGCACTAACGAGCTCCAGTAAGAGTTAAACAGCTCTCTTCGGCCGCTAATGCTGGCTTATTCTGTGCTCCACAACCATATTGGTTCAGTGACAAGTATCTTTTACGCAGTTCATCGGACTTTCATTTACTAATTTTGTATATCCCCTTAAAAATATTTTTTTCAAGTGACCCCCATTTCCCAAATTTTTAGGGGATGACCAACCCTTTTTTGGTAGCCTGAGCTCTGAATTGTACTATCCTACTTACCTCATAAAGACTGAACAATCCCTAAGTAGAATAAATGACTGGTCCCTAATTAGTTTTAATTTTTCGTAAATAATTAGTAACCACTTGCAATAATACATTACATTTGCACACATTTTTTTGCAACACACGATGTGCTATATGAGTATAGGTAAATCATATCCAGTTGACTACCGAGCTAATAACACGATGTGCTATATGAGTATAGGTAAATCATATCCAGTTGACTACCGAGCTAGCTGTTAAATGTGAATTCGAGACTAATCACCTGATTTACCAACTGGACCCCCACCGCTGCTCCCAAACTCCACGGGCTCATACATACTGCCATAAGGCTGTCCAACGAGATCAAACACTTCACCACGTCCTCCAGTGCCACCGTGGCCTCCCCCTGAGGCACCACTGCTTCTACCAAGACCCAGGCCAGGATTGATACGACCATAAACACTTTGCTTGGTTCCATGTTCAAGGGCGAAACCATTACCATTGAATGAGAAATGACCACCAGCGTTGATACTGATATTCTTTGCCTTGACTTTCAGGTCATTTGCCTCCACTTTACCTCCTCCTTCTATGTGAAGTACTTGGACCGTGAGGTTCATACCATGATAGGAGACTGGCGAGGATCGCATGAGCATTTGACCTTGATGTTGAACATTTATAAATTCAAACTTAAAATCATTCTTATCCTGTTTGTTTCCCGTCCTGGAGTTCTCATTCAAAATTAGCAACCCTCCATGGTGCAGCGTTAGATTTCTAATGTGCGAAACTACTCCGTCAACATGAATTGAAACACCATGAATCGTTGTTACTGGAGCCAAGCCAAGATATCCACCGCGATAAACTCGGACATTAAACGGTAAATCAATTTCTGGACGTAATAGGTCCATCGTCTGGTTATTAGCAACATGGATTGTTCCAGAGCGATCTCCAATCATATTCCGAAAAAATATTGACGCAGAGCGGTTACGTGGTGTAGTCAAAACCGCCAGATGGGCACCACCATAAATCTGCACTTCTTCAAAGGAGTATTTCTGGTTTCCAGCAAAGCCATGTTCTCCGGAAGAAGGAAGAAGCCAGGCTCGACCAGAAATGAGGGAAGAGTCGGAGTAGTCCTCAATGACTTGCTGGTTGGCAGGAAGAGATGTTCTCCCAACGTTGCTAACTAACAGGGTGCGGTGTTTGTGTATAAGATGATAGAGAAAAACTGTACCAGGTCCCCCACGTATGGCTATTTGTCTGGCCTCGCCACCATAGGATTCGAATGTACCACTGTAGGTTTTGTTGCTCTTGAAATACACGGCTATCCGTCCTCCTGCGCCCCCTCCACCATGATAGTTGTGACTGTTATACAAACAAATGACAGATTTTGTTTGTATATAACATATAAAACATATACGAAGATGCAATTTGAAATTGATAGTCGTGTAAAAAAGGCTCTATTAGAAGGGTTATCTATATAACTTGGGTGATCAGTGGAAGACATTTTAAAAAAGTATAATATATAAACATTTTTAAAAAGTATAATATATAAACTGATCTGTTTTACCGTACATACAAGGTGTGTCCGAGAGAATAAAAAGATTACTCAGCACACATAATGTACAAACTGCCTTCAAGCCTCACTAAACCTTGGCGTAAGTATTCCGCAAACCAAAAGACAGGCCGTCCAAAGAAAAAGTTCCGGGAATAATCTACAAAGTGAAGTGCAAGGACTGCACTTTCACCTACGTCGGGGAAAGCAAACGGAGCTGGCACTCACGATCCACAGAGCACAACCCAGCACGAGCGGCCGGCAAGGAACCGGCAATACGACACCATGCCTTGACTACCACTTACGACATACACCCGCGCCATGCACAAATTTTAGAAACAAGTGAACACAATTTTACCAGACGAGTCTTTTTATTCGACCATCAATAAAAACTCAGTGAACGAGCGCAGGGATTTTCCCAAAGCGTATCTGCCTTTACTTAAAAATTTTAAAGAGCATGATAACCAATATTTTATTAGCATTGTGTTTCGCACGTATATTTCTAAGCTGTTGGCCAAGCATGGCCGCTCTTATTGTTATTTCTATCCTTTGTTGTACACGTTCCCCAGAGTTTTATATTTCATTCATTTTACCCATCTTAAATTACTTTCATAATTTTGATCCAGAAAGGCAGCAGTGCAAGCAACTGAAATTTTGTGGATAAATATTTTTAACACAGATCAGTTTAGATATTATACTTTTTAAGAAGGGTTATTTATTATGTTTTGTCTTTGTGACCAAACTGCCCATGTCCGAGTTGTCAAGAGCAGTAAGATCTCAAGTGCTGCCGAGTGTTGGGTGACCTTTTCTCCAAAGTTGACTTAGCTTTCCATCCTTACAAGGTCGGTAAAATGAGTAGCGGTTTTTGCTGGGGGCTAACCTGCGATAGATTAGTTTCAACATCCAAGGGAAGTCACGGAATCTCATCCGCTTAGCACTACAGTGATAAGCATCGGCACCAACCGGCCACTTAGACTCGTAAAAAGACTTAGCTTTATCATTTGTTAAGAGATAAAAGTATTTGACTTACTCAGGATGGGCATCTACGTATCCGTTTCCACCGTTGGCTTGTAAACGTCCGTACCCCTGTATTAAGTTCGTTTCAATCCAGACGCTACCGCCACTGCCACCACCTGAGTAAAGCTGCTGACCAGGAGCCCCGTTAACGCTTATGGTTCCATCAATTTTGAGCTTGCCGCTGATTTTCATCCAGATAATTCCGCCACCAAGACCACCACTACCACCCCCACGGCAGCCGAAATGTTGGGGTTCAAAGGTGTGACCATAGGATGTTCCGACCCGAGGCTGGTCTTGCCCCGCACCTCCATTCCCGCCATGCCCTGCGCCGGAGGATCCCCCGCCATGTAGGGAAGTAAGACCATTTCCTGAGATACAACTGCATGAAAAAACGTCATGGTTGTTAACTTTTATTTATACCATGCTGCATTCTTTATCCATTGAGCAATAAACACTGAGTAACGAAATCGCTCGCTTTTTGAGAGAGACTTCTATCTTGCATATTGCACATGTTAGTTGTTGTTAGTTAGTTGCCCATGTTTTAACAGGCGTACCCAATTCAGCGAGGCTGGTTTAAATGGAGGCCTGTGGACCTACGGTTTAACGTCCTTATCCGAGAAGACGTGAAGGTCTAATAACCATTTGCAGATGTTAGAGCAAAGGTAGCACCTTCTACTCAGTTATTTTAAGATCCTGACTGAGGATCCGGCCGGGAGAACCCCGGCCTCCCACACAGCAGACTGGCACCTTACTAACTAGGCTAACCAGGCGGTGGTAAAACGGTTATAAAACTTGATGGTGACTTTCTCAGTTAAATGTTATTGTTTTCTCTTTCTCTATTGTTATGATGACGCTGACCCTGCACAGATTACAAAAGGTTTTGAGATTAAGACGGTGGTGTGGTTGATTCAGTAGTAAGATCTCTGCCTTCCAACCACAAGGTCCACAGTTCAAACCCCGGCTCAGTCTAGTGTTGAACATGTGTGACCTTCTTTTCCACCAAAGTTAACTCAGCTTGACATCCTCCCGAGGTTTGTAAAATGAGTACCAGTTTCTGCTGGGGGCTAACCTGCGATGGATTAGTGTCCCGTCCAGGGGGAGTCGCAGACTCTCATCCGCTTAACACTACAGAAACCGGAGATATGCACCGGCTCCAATGGGCTATTTAGGCTTTAAAGGATTTAGCTTTTGAGATGTAAAGTGAAAGCATAGCGCTTGTGGGATGTGGCTGAGAAAGATTAAACTCGTAAGTTCAGCACATGCGCACTAATGGTAACTGCAGCCACTATATTGAGCACTATACCCACGTGGGTAGCGGGCATTACCCCTTTATCTACCCTTAAATAAAGTGAGCCTGAGTGTTAGCAGCCACTATATTGGGCACTATACCCACATGGGTAGCGGGCATTACCCCTTCCTTCCAGATGTAAATGAACAAAAACAAATGATTACAATCGTGACCTGCACCGGACTTAAAACAAAACAGCGTTGCAATCTTCTTTGAAGTTTACTAAGTTTCATAACCAGTCCACTCCATAAGGTTCAGGCAATTAAAATATTTGAGGGGGGAGGGGGGGGAACAACTT
>JAODFW020917312.1:0-11194 GCA_027575235.2 Palythoa mutuki
GATGGCAGAGAAAATGTCTTAGTAATGACCGACATTTTTACCAAATTCTCACACGCAGTGCCTACTAAAGACCAAAAAGCATGTACCGTAGCAAAAGTACTGATCAAGGAATGGTTCAACAAGTATGGCACACCTAAGAGACTCCACTCCGATCAAGGGCGAAATTTTGAAAGTGACGTTATCAAAGAGCTGTGTCGAATCTATGGCATAAAAAAGACCAGGACAACTCCCTATCACCCCCAAGGGAATGGACAGTGTGAGCGGTTTAACAGAACACTTCACGATTTGCTCAGAAGCTTAAGCCCTCAGAAGAAGCGTCGCTGGACAGAACATCTTCCTGAACTGGTATATGCCTATAACTGCACCCCTCATGCAAGTACTGGCTATAGTCCCTATCACTTATTGTTTGGCAGATCCCCAAGAATTCCAGTTGACATCCTATTGGACGTCGAAAGTAATGAAGAACCTAACAGCCCTATTAACGATTGGCTGGCTGCACACAACGAGCGCCTACGCTATGCTTGGGATAAAGCAGGGGAGCACCTACTTGAAGCTGCACAGAAAAGGAAAGCAGCCCATGATACTAAAGCATATGACCCAGATGTTCAAACTGGTGATCTAGTGTACCTTCGGAAACGTGTCCCTGGAAGAAACAAAATCCAAGACGCCTGGGAGCCAAGAATGTATATCATAGCTGGTATTCCAACAGAGGATGGTGGACCTTACACTGTGACTCCATGTGATGGGTCAACAGAACCACGGAAAGTGCATCGTGCTGAGATTCAGCCGTGTCCAGTGCGAGGCCCTCCCGATTCCAATCTATTGCCTGTAAAAAGAACAGCAGCTGCTGTCCCCAAACAGTCCATCCATGAAGATACTACCTCGACAGACACTGATGGTGAATTTCTGCTGCTATTGAATACTAACAGCAGCAAACCAGCTCGCCGACCCAACAGTGAACCCAACAGTGTACCCAACAGTGTACCCAACAGTGTACCCTACAGTGACCCACAACGAACAGTACCAGATGAAATACCCATAACCAGGCAAGAAAGTGCTGCAGGACGAACACCAAGAGCTGTGCTAAGAAGATCAAAGCGTACCACAGCAGGGAAGCATAGCAACCCCCATAAACTGTTACAGTCAACCTGTAATTCAGTGACTGCGTCTTATAGAGACTACACCTTATATATTTTAGTTTTGTTGTTTATTACCACTAGTTGTTTCAATTATTTTAGTCAATGAAGTAAGTAGGCTGTCGAGGACGACACCCGGAAGCAGGGGAGAATGTGGACGGGTTGATTTGCTGTTTCTGCAGCTGCCACGCGTGAGCCTGGATGTTATTTATTTAGCCGCCACGCTCGCGTAGCTGGCCCCAAGCACCGCTCGCTCGCTTCCGGCTTGCACGCATCACTTTATTTCCGCCTGATTGAGTCCAATCAAATCGCTTATGTTTTATCTGTCAATCATCTTAACCACGCGGTTGGAGAGATAGACGCGTTGGTATTTTTTGCATTGCATAGTCACGTTTTTTTCACGGATCAGTCAAGTTGTTTTAAAAGGATATTTATATTGTGTGTGGAAATCATTTCTATTCATCGAATTAAGAGCCCCTAGCCGCCCCTTTGTCGCCCTCATGTTACACCTTCGTCAGTTGTCTTAATGTCAAGAAATAAAAACATTTGAACTGTATTTATTTGTGCTTTTTGTCGCAATTCGGCTTGGTCACATCAACACATTCACTCACAGGGGTTTCATTAAAGTTTGAAGTAGGAGAGTAGGAGGGCATTTAGATTTGGCAGCCAAGCAAAGTTTATGCAAAGTTTATTTTGTTCTTTTGGTTGAGATCCTGAAGAAGCTGGGCAAAGCCATCCTCACAGTTGGTCAGTTTGCCCAGTGCCCGAAACCCCTGCACACTTAAACAATCACCATTAATATTTGAATGCTTTTCTTGTCATAATATTTTCTAAATAAAAATTATATAAATGCATTTGAATTTTGTTTAATGTTTCTAAAGGGTATGAAGGCAGTTCTATCAGCCCTGACAGTTCACAGCTGTTTGTAGAAGGCATGAATTTCCAATCAGTGAGCCAAATACAAGAAACAGAAAGATTTGACTTAGATGATCAGGATTTCATGCAAGGACTTGAATTTCCAGATATTGAAGATGGCTATGACAGCTCAACTGAATCACTCCACTTAAAAGTCTCTGGTAATTCTAATAAAAGCAAAAAAGACAGAGCAAGCCAACAGCAGTCTAAAAGAGTTGGGTTGCCATCTCAGGCACGCTCTGCTCAAAACACCACAAACAAACCTACACACATGCAGTCTCAAAAAGTGATCATGTCATCATCTGGTCATTCAAGTTTGTCAGATGATTTTGAAGTATTGGATAGTTCAGAGGCAGATGAGTTGGACATGCAAGGTGACAGGGGTGCTGGTACCCCCAGTCTTTTGGGGTCAGCTGTCACATCGTATTTTGGGAAATGGCTTGGATACAACAACTAATATTTGATGTGTTTAACTAATTAATATGAAATAATCTGTCTGTATAATAGTCTGTATATTAGTGATAATTAATAACCTGGCTTAACAGTTTATTTTATGTGTGTGCACCATTGCATAGACCCCAACTTGTTTGACTCTAGCAGGTTAGCACATAATTGTTAATATATGAGTGCCAAGTGAACAACTAATCAACAATTGATTGAAAATGTAGCATTCGGTAGCCATTCTTCGGGAACTCTTGCAGTCTGGATTTATCCACCAATTAACAAATGATTTATGAAATGTTCATTTTAATGATTACAAATGGTGGGCCCAAGGGCCCCACTCACATTTTAAGGATGAAGTGTCCAAGTTCATATTTTCTAACCAAAAAAATCCTACTTTTTGAAATATTTGAATTCTAGAAAGCTAAACAAACCAAATGGATTACAAAATCGCATAATACCACACAATCAGTCAATTGCACTTATGTTACAGCTGATGATATTACGTTTACAATACCTAAAAAAAAATTGCAACCCAAAAAACTTCTGGCCTCTTTCATTGACCCAAAACAATCCCTTTTGGCCAAAAGCTCAGACCTACAAATCCCTTCAGAATTTCCCACCCACACCTTCCCCCATCTGTCATTAAAGTATGTGATTGGGGTCCTGAGTTTTTACTTGGTCAGTGGGTTTCAATGGTCAAACGCCAGTCTAACCCACCAGATGCGGGTCAGTTGAGGTCTATACATGGGTTTGATGCTATTTTAATTCCTGCATGTAAATTATACTTAAAATTGCATGCCATGGTGATGATTAACGAATAACTTAAGGATAAATTTTTAATCAGATGTTTGTTTTTTAATGGGAAATTTTCTTGAAAGTCCTGTTAAGTTCAAGTTATGATTCATCTTAAATTATTATTAGGTAGTATGCTGGGAAGTATTTGGAAAACACACTGCTTTGTTTTATCTTTTATGAGGATAATAATTTTAAATATAAACAAGGTGGTATTTAACGTTTTATTTTATCATATTTTTGGCCCCAGTAAACATAAGTTTGTTATGTACAAGTATCAGTAAATGACTGCTGGTGACATTTGATAACTATTTGGCACGTGCACTTTCATTCAACACTAATCATGTCTTAAAAAGAATGTCATGTCTTTTTATATATAGTAACTGTTGTACCAACAAGGAATAGGAACAAGTCTGACAGGTTTGGATACATGCAAACGCATTGGAAAAGTCATGTAGAGTCCATTTTAGTATATTATACTTTTAATTGTTAAATAATTTCTAGATCAAATTCACAATCACTACAGGATGATATGTTTTTTGTCTTTATTTATTTCATCAAGAACACTTACATTTTGTTAAATAACTGCAAGCCAGATCGTGTGAGGACTTTGAGTACCAAACCAATATAGGTACATGTTGCGTCACTGTGTTCACTTTGTGTGAAAATAAGGGATTTAGTGCGAAACACTGTTTATCAATTGCTACAGTAACAAAATAATGTTTATATTGAATAGTTGAATATGTATTTTCTCACTATGAGAGGACTAATAAACGCATAGAAACTTTTGTATCTTTTGTGTAGCTTTGCAAATCATTTTATATTTTTTTGGTTGTTTTCTGTGTAATTATCGAATAGATAAATAAATAAATAGATCAAATCATCGTTCTGTTTTACTTCCGAGAGATCTGTTTCGTGGGATCGGTGTTATACTCCCACTCGACAGGGAGTGTTCGTCACGGATGCGTATCTGTAACTTAAGAACACCAGAACAGTAATCTAAATTCACTTGTAAAGTCCTTCCCTGACGAGTTGTCCGAGTATAACACCGATACCACAAAACAGATCTGTCGGAAGTAAAACAGAACGATGATTTGATCTATTTATTTATTTATCTATACTCGCTCCGATTGCCTCAGGAATTGTTGAGCACTCTTTGAAGATCGATTGAAAATTTACTTCGCTTTTATAATTATTGAATATATAATTTCGCACATTAATTCCTGCGTGAGCGTAAGCAGGCTTCACGACACGTATTACAATTCACGAGACATTAATCGTAATTCACGACAGGTATTACAATGCACGACAGTAATCACAGTTGACGACACGTATTACAATGCACGACAATATTTGCAATTCACGACACGTATTACAATACACGACAGTATCACAATTCACCACACATATTACAACCACTACAGTAATCACAGTTGATGACACGTATTACAATGCACGACAGTATCACAATTCACGATATGTATTGCAATACACGACAGTATCACAATTCACGACACGAATTACAATGCACGACAGTATCACAATTCACGATATGTATTGCAATACACGACAGTATTACAATTCACGACACGTATTACAATGCACGACAGTATCACAATTCACGATATGTATTGCAATACACGACAGTAATCGCAATTCACGACACGTATTACAATCACGTCAGCAATCGCAGTTGACGACACGTATTACAATGCACGACAGTATCACAATTCACGACGGTAAATACGAATCACAGTTCACAACAATACTGAATGTTTTCAAGCTCTCTTTATGTAACAAGGTGATCGTAGATCGTTTACTTGGACTAGGACTGTTACTGTGTTTTACAAAAGTGATGCGGTTGAAAGTCTAGGGGAGAAGCCGGAGGAGGAAGAGGCTAAAAAAAAATGGAAGATGGGAACTGGGAAAGGAGGAAAGGCAAGGAGAGCCTATATAACACTTTCAGTTTTACGCCCACTTGTCAATTCCTATCAAATAACAAAAGAACGCTTCGGTAATCGCTCTTAAAACAAACCCTCTCCCTTCTTCCTTTCCTTTGGCGTTTGCTACGCGGGCTATTGAAAGTCCCATGTAACAGTATTTTTGTTAATCATTTGTTCTTCTTTAACAATATGTTCTTGAAGAAGGTCTAGGCCATCTGTTGAAATCTGAGAAATCGCAAATTAAATTGAGGGAGGGTAAAAACGAAGACCAAAGGCTAAGACCCCAAAACGAAGACCCCTTCAAAATTGTTTTGAAATCACTTGAAAAAGGCGGAAAATGATTCTTGACCGAAGCAAAACAAGGAACAATAAGATTTGCGATTTTTTTAAGAATCTGGCCAGCGTCTTCATTTAGTACAAAAAGGCTCCTTTCTTTCCTCAAGGCAATCTCGAAAAAAAAGAGAATTTGATGTCTACCACCAGCGCATTATATTTCAATTTAGCACGTGCACGACAGTTTCCCACTGAGAAATACTACCAGACACGTACTGCTTCATTGAATTCTGTGTTTTTCGAATTGTTTACAACTAATAAAAAACTGTGGTTTTTTTTTTCAAAATGAAAATGTCTCTGCCCTGACTAGTTACAAATAACAGGTGAATTTTGCCCGCTTCTGATCACTGTAAAATGTTCCACCACGTGATTACGCACCAGTACCAGTACCGTGACTTGATGCTTCACCGGAAATTTATAATTTTTTTTCTTGAGTCAACCTCGTTCCCAGGGATTTTCCCTAGAAGATGACGACTCGGACCCTCTAGGCGCGGCAAAAGTCCAGGGAACAAGGTTCAGTGAATGTTACGTGCTCTTTTTAGCGGGAAATCGAAACTAGCCATTCTCGTCCCAAGATTCCATCGTTTCTCTTGGCCGCCGGGGCCTTCGCACAATAGCGTGGTCTGTTCTGTTGTCACATCGCACAACTGTTGCGCCAGAGTACAATTTTATGATTTTACAACAATAGTGTTTAAACTAAAGATTTGCATCCAGCGCAGAAGCGGGTGAATTGTTTCAAATCCAATTTTTGGATTTACCTCAAAAACTGTCAGAATTGATAAGATTGTTGTCCTAAACTGCCCCACCACAGTCTGGGATCAACCGGCGACATGTACATGAGCCAGTTATTGCCCCAGCACTGTCGCGTCGGCAGTTCGCGGTCGCTGTGGCTTAGAAACTAGCTTTTATGGAAACCAGATTTAGCAAGGTTTTTGCTTTTTGCATAGATATTGTGATGACAAACTACATTTTTTAACAAGTTAATTATTTTGTAGTCAAATTTAACTGTTTTTACTGTTCTGCTAACACTAAGACCCCGGAAACTTTTCTTTGCGTATACGAAAGTTTCCGCGTCCACACTAACCTGTTTCATATCGAATTCGACCGTCCACACTAATCTGGGTGTATCCGGATTCACTTTAATACTGTTACAGTACATTTTTAAATGAGCAGATATTTCTTAAATTTATTTCATTTTTGTGTGATTAGGATATTGCGTTGATACTTTTAATTCAGCTCGAAACGCTGTCACATCTTATTACAATTAAAATTCGCTGACAAAGCATTTTTTCTTTGTATTTATTTCAAACCAAACTAGTGATAGCTCGCGATTGTGATTTTATTTCAAGTCCAAATTTCGTGTAATTTTAATAAGATAATTTTTTAATGACAAACCCAACTCTTCAAGGCAATTTTTACCAGGGCTCACAATACATAATTCAAATGATGGGTTATCATAGCTACATTTACCTGCAAACAGGTTAAAAGACTTGAAATTAGTCCAAGAAGAAGAGCTGCTATTTGGTTTCGACCTCTGGCCATATTGATTTGTTTTTTATTTGTGTGCGCGGGAGATTGAGTTTGGCGCCAAATGTTGACGTCATCGGATTCGAAAGTTTCCGGATACACCATCCACACTAATCCACACTAGAGGAGCAACGTTTCCGGATTCAAAAGTTTCTACTCTGGAGAGCGGATTCAAAAGTTATCGGATACGTCTCCCGAATCCGCTGTGTTAGTGTGGAAGTTAGCCGTATCAGGAAAGAAAAGTTTCCGGATACGAAAGTTTCCGGGTTAGTGTGGACGGGGCCTAAAACATGCAAACTAACATATTCTGACAACCACTGCCTAAAACACCATATACCGAATTGTTTTCTGCATTAGGTGCAGTTACGACACTAGGATCTTTCCCGCGGTTGTTCGACTTGGGTTTCACGTCAATTTCGATAGAGATCGCGGTTAAACGTAAATAAATTTCTCGAGATAAAAACCGCAAATACTGGGGGAGGGGGCTTATTAAATTCATGGTGCTCTGGAAGAGGGCGGAGAGACTTGTTAGAGAGAAAGGGTTTATTAAAAACTCGTTGACAGACAAAGACAAATGTTTTAGTTCAAAGGAAACAATACTTTTAAGAAAAGGTTTCCGTTACGTTTTACTTTTTTGAAAATTATGTCATGTACACGCATGCGCAAGTTGACGTATTCTTAGTATCAAAATCTGAACATTCTGATGTGGGAGAAGCGAAATGCCGCAGAACAATTGAACAATGGGACGTGCTTACTTCTTATTCGGACAAAGAGTAACCAAAAACTGTACAAAAGCGATGCGAGTAATACTGATCTTTATTTCTAACTTCATCATTTGCATCAGCATTTGGCGTTATATACATCTAACTACAGTAATGCTTCTGAAGTGCTGTATATTTTGGATTTTCGTGGCGAGTTAAAATGTTTTTAGAAGGAAAATGAAGCGCGCATAAACATCAACACAGGCCCGACCATGATTGTCCTCCTCGGTCCATCCTTTGAGGTCTTCTCCATACCACACACGCAGGTACATGAACTTCTGAAGGTAAAACGGAGTAGCGAAGTTGGTGAAGGCAAGCTCCTTGGAATGGAGCTCATGAACCCCGGGTAGTACGTACCACAGACCGGCCTCATGGACAATGGACTCTTTCCTGGGATAAATCACGCGATTCATTCCGTCTGTTATCACCACGTTCAAAACATGAGTTTGGTTACCAACTCGTAAACCGTGGCACCCCCAACGACTGTAGCCCGGATTCTCATCCCAGCACTTGACATATCCTTCCCTGTAAACTAGTTTTAGTGCACCAACAAGGCGGCTGTGGCCATAGTAACGGAATGAACCGAAGCGGTTGTTACGAGTTTCAAAACACACGTTACCAGCCAACTTCGACCATAATGCGCAACCTTAAAAATACATATACAGAGAGAGATTATGAATGCAAGTTCAGTAATAAAGCCATATTTGTGGCTATTTTTTTAAAAATTAATATGTCAAAAACGTAAGTTAACAGCATTTTATAATAATAATGATGATGATGATGATAATGATAATGATAATGATAATGATAATGATAATGGTAATGGTAATGGTAATGGTAATGATAATGATAATGATAATGGTAATGGTAATGGTAATGGTAATGGTAATGATAATGATAATGAGGACCACATGAAAAGCACCTAAGTATAACTGGGGCTTCCTCATAAAATATCTATTTTATCATCATCATCATTATTATCATCATCATCATCATCATCATCATTATCATCATCATCATCATCATCATAACATATATTACGGTCCTCCGCGAGGCATAGTAAATTTTATGTTAAAAATTGGTACGTAACTAATAAAACTTGATTATCTCCTTTGCAAAGGTGTTAAAAAGCTGGCAATACAGTGTGAGCTGTGTTGCTTTTAAATGAAAATCAAACAGAATTTTTGTAATCCTGGTTGTTTGTTTGTAAAGTAAACAGGCGAATATACTGATGCGCATTAAATACAGTTTTGTTTTATACTTTCAGGGGGGAATCCTGGGGTAAACAGATAGGGGAAAGAGTGTGTGTAATGCCCGTCCCGTTTACACAAGTAAGATTTCCTTGACAAGTTTCTCTTTCGCTGAGTGTAATTGTACAACGCATATATAGGACGCATGTTATGTTCTTAAGAAGAACTTCAAAATTCATGTGATCAGTGCTTCAATTTTTTTTATTGTTGTCATTTTTAGATAAATGATTATTTAGTATACAAATTTTTTATATCGGGAATAGACTGAATGCTATTATATGCTATTAATAACAATGTACCTAAGTTTTTTTCAGAAAATAAGAACCTAGTTCAAGAACCTTAATATCCTAAATTTGTGCTAATTACCATTCATGTAAGAACCTGTTTAGGCTCACTTGGGAAAATGCAGGCTTTTACTTGTAGGTTTTTAATGTAGTTTGGAAACTAATCTCGTTAATATTCCCTGCCACATTTTCCTTGTCCACCGTTTACACGGACCAATTTCATCCTTGACAACTTCCAATTTTGTCCTTTTTACACAAGCAATTTTTCCTTGTCAAGGAAATCTTTAATGCTGGTGTGAACGGAGTTCTACTCTTGCAGGATATCGTCTACTTTAACACAAACCAGTTAATTTCTTTTCTTTCTTTCAATAGCCATAAGAAAAGCCAAATTGAAATTAGCTCACCTGTATTGAAATATCTCCTGAATCATTTGAGGTTCTCTGACGATAAAATTCTAAAGTGGTTATTCCACTTTGTTCAGTTGCATTTCGCAACTTGAAGTTTTGTTTAGTGTCAAGGGGAGGGATATCGCGTGTAAAGGAGTAACGGTCCTGAAACAAGATAAGTACAGAATCATTAATGATAAATAATGGTTTTACGGGTCTTCAACTATAATACTCTAAAACAGCTAGTTGGAGAGTCTTTGTATGTTTCTCGCCATTCAAAAGTCCAAGGAGCAAAACCATCCACTGCCTGTTTATTGTTACAATAATTAACTGTTCTTCAGAGGTGAGCCGCCGGTTTGCCTTGTGAAAGGTTCAGATTTGAAGACCTTCACTCAGTGGATTCAATTAACTGAGGAAAAGGTGCTGCATTTGCGCTAACATTAGCAAAAGGTAAGGCTTCGTGTCTTCTCGGATAAGGCCAGTCACCAAGGGCAAGTAAACTGAGATTGAAACACCAAATCCTCTAACAGGGAAACTAAAAATCCCACACAATTGGATGGTCTCATTTCTGAGAGCCTTCATAAAGTATTGTATTATATTGAATTGCATTGCATTGTATTGCATTGTATTTTATTGTATTGTAATGTATTGTAATGTGTTGTGTTATATTGCATTGCATTGCATTGAATTGTATTGTATTGCATTGAATTACATTGTATTGCATTGTGTTGTTTTGTATTGTATTGCATTGTAATGTATGGCATTGCATTGTATTTTATGGTATTGTTATATTGCATTTCGTTGCATTGTATTGCATTGCATGACATTGTACTGTACTGAAATGTGTTATATTACAGTGCATTGTACTGTACTGTATTGTATTGTGTTACATTGTATTTTATTGTGTTGTGTATAACCTGCAGCTTGAGTGTGCTATACAAAACAAGTTAAGTGACGCGCTCTCCATGCCAGTTCCTGTAACTGTGTAGGAACAACGTCTGACCGGCAATCAAGGATCATGAATGATTACTTGTATCGTAACAAAACATTGTATTGGCCTACCATAACTAGCCAAACACTTTATTCATGAGATAGTTTATAACTGACTAATGTCAAATTTTAGAAAACAAAAATGACAGTACTGCATGGGTGAGTGTAACCAAATGCTCCCTGATAGCAATGCTGCTAATCCTAATGTCGCGTGAAAAACAAGGTAAGCTGAGACCGTATATTACATTTGAACTGACAACATACTCTCTAATAATTTATTGTATTGTTTACAAAGTCGAAACAAAATGCTAAAACATTGCGCAGGTACTTTGTTAAACCAAAAGGCACCAAGAAACTACACTACTACACTGAGATAACATTCAAGAAAAACAGTGATATAACGAGATAACGTTCAAGAAACTTAGTGATACAC